>MVAP01000008.1:0-75615 GCA_014825765.1 Cystofilobasidium macerans | reverse complement strand
GAGGCGTGGCGGCCGGGGCGGCCCGCGCGCGGCGCTGCCGGGGCCGGGGCGGGGCCGGGGAGGGGGGCGGAGGGAGGTGGGGGGGGGGGGGGGGGGGGGGGGGGGGGGGGACGTCAAGAAAGGGGAGAGAGAGGAAGGGGATACGCAGAGATCGCCAAGACAACGGTCATCAGCACACCAAGACTTTCTATCTGATCTGAGAAGGGGAGGAGGGACGAGGTGGCGGCACAGGAGGCAAAATCAAAGAAGGGGGGGGGGACGATGGAATGAAACGAACGATCTGCTTGGCCTGGTTGTTGATAAACTCGACCTTGGCGACCGCCTTCTGGAACGCGGTTGCCGAGCGGGGAATCGCCAGCCGCTTCTCGGTACTGACCGGGATCGGGTTGGCCTGAAGGAAGGAAGGAAGGGGGGGGGGGGCCGCGGTGATCGACCGATCGGGACGTTTTCGTTATTCATTTTCCGCGCGTTCGCGATGCACGAAAGGGAAGGGGGTGGGTGTAAGAAGGGGGGGGCGGGTTTGGAGAAGGGGCGTCAGTCAGGTGTCTGAAAGAAAAGGCGGAGGGGGGGGGGAGATGGCGGTGTTTCGGATGGAGAAAACCACCCAAGCTGAGGCGCGAGAGAGAGAGCCAGCAAGGGAGGGGGAAAAGCCGAAAGGGGAGGGGAGGGGGAGAGAGAGGGGGCGACGAAGAAACTCACGCCGGCAGCCACGCGGGCGTCGATCTCGGTCTGGACGAGGACGCTCAGGTCCTCCTCGGCCATGTCGCTCGCGCAGAGCGTCATAAACTCGTTGGCGAGGACGGCGAACGAGACGCCGTCGCCCAAGAAGTGACCGGCGAAAAACATAAACTCAAAGTGCTCGTTGGTCGGGTCCTGGGCGGTGAAAGGGCTCGAAGGGTTGGGGAAGATGTCGGGCGCCGTCGAGGAAGGGGGCGGGCGTGAGATGAGGACCTTGGCGAGGAGCGAGGGTGAGAGCGTCCGTGGGCCGTTGAGGTAGCTGTCGACGAGCTCTGCAAACCGGCGGCGGCGGCGTGTGACGCGAGATGGGGAGAGAGCGAAGATGGAAGGAGGGGGGGGAAGGCCGTTGTCAATTTGACGGAAGTGATAGGGGGCAGCAGAAGGGGGGCCCTTTCAGACGAAGGAAGGAAGAGGGAACGGGAGATCTAACGCACCATCCTTGGTCTTGCCCTCCGGGAACGAGGCGGCGCCCTTGGCGGCGAGGACCGCCTCGGCCGTCGTCCGCGGGAGCTCGTAGCTAGATGAAGAAATGAGGAGTAGGGTCCGGGGGGCCGAGAGCGTGCGTTGGACGAATGAGGCAAGAGCGTTTCAGGAGGGTCGGGGAAGGGGGGGGAGAGGAAGGGGCAAGTCGTCAGGGGTCCGTGTCGCCTCAAGCACGAAGAAAGAGAAGAGTCGTCTGCTGGGCATGCGTGTGGAAGCCAGAGAGAGAGAGGGAGAGCGAGGGAAGGCAGGCAGGGAAGGGTTCGGGGGAGGACGCAAAAAGGAGACACATCGTGTGCTGGGCATTGCCCGACAGCCAACTCTTGAGAGCCCCGGGCCTTTAGGGTTTAGGACCCCTTCCGTCGCCCTTTTTGCGAAAGCGAGAGCCCCCAAGCTCGCTCGCAACGACGGTGGTTGCTCGCTCACGGTCTCTGACGTGTCAACCCCCCTCCCCCTCAACCTCGCAAAAAGCAAGGTGGTGAAAAGCGCTGAAGGGCCGAGCGAGCATGGAGGAGCGGCTTGAAGCTCGGGCGTCGGAGCTGACACGAGAGAGAGCGGGAAGCGGGAAGCGCTCTTTTGGGGCGTCGAACTGTGGCCCGGGAGGGTGGGAGGAGAAGCGACGCAACGCCAGTTGGCAGCTTGACGGGCTTAGGAGGGAGTGGGAGGGGGAGGGGGAAAGGAGAAGAGAATGACGAGAGGAAGAAGAGCCCGTCCAAGAGATGGAGAAGAACGGGGAAAGCCCCAAGGAGGGGCAAGAAAGGAAGGTAAAGGACCGCCCGCCGCCATCGACGACGACGACCGGGCGTCCCTCCTCGGGCGACTCCAACAAGACAAGGGGGGGGGGGGGGGGTAAAGAAGGGGGGGAAAGAGAGAGGGGAAAACGCACACAAAGTAGATGTCGTCGAGCTGTCGGACCTCGACCCGACTCGCGAGAAGCGGGTGACGGAGTCGGAGGAGGGCCCAGACGAGTAGGACGCGCGAGGGGGCGAGGATCTGAGGCGGGCAGAAGAGCTTGAGGTGGAGGTACCTTTTTTCGGAAGGAAGGCGAGTCAGGGAGGGAGGGGGGGGTTCAGTCTCGGTGGGTTGTTGTTTTGGGAAGGCCGAGGCTGCGCCAGAAAGAAGAGGGCCACGTTGCACCCCAGCCGCCCACCAACCAAAGAGGCGCGCCTGACACAAGGAAGAAGCTCCGCCAGATCGAAGAGACGCGTGCGCCTAGCCGCCCGACCATGGATGGATGGAAGGGGGGGGGGGGGAGAACGACGTTCAAGGAAGGCTGCCCCTGTCAGGAGAAGCCCAAGACCCTCCCCTCGACTCCCTCTTTCGTCTTCCCTTCTCGACAAGACAACCCATGAACCGTCGTTCCTTCGCTACCACGGGGCGTGCGTGCGTGCGTTGGCAAGGGGGGCGCGCGGAACGCAACGCGTCCGTTTGCGCGGAGTGCCGAGCCGTGAGCGAGCGACTCGGGGCCCGGAAGATCAGCAGGAGGCAACCCCTTCCTCCTCCCCTCCCCACCTTTCTCCCTCGTTCATCCGTCCCCTTCACGTTTTTCGATCTCCTGAACCCGTCGTTCCTTTGCTGCCCCGGGAGGGGGGCGTGGCGTGTCGTGTCGTGCAGCGTGCACGGTTTGCGCGCGGGCGGGTGCCGAGCCGCGAGCGAGCGAGCGAGTCGACCCGGGCCCAAAGGCGCGTCGCGAGCGCGCGCGTCCGTCCCTTCTTCGGCTCCCGCTCGCTCGCGCGCGCGCGCGTGGGTGGCACCCGATCCCTCTCCTGCCTCCTTGCCTTTCGCTCGATGCAACGAACAAAAGGGTCAGAGTGAAGGGTGGGAGATGATGGCAAGAGAGAGACTTGAGGGAAAGAAGAGAGGAGAGACGGACATGTCGTTGACGCCCTCGGCCCTCGAAGGGAGGAAGTACGAGACCTCGTTGGGCCCCATCTTGCGCTCCCAAGCCTCGCGGGCGGGTTCGTCCCCTTGACCGCCAATGAGCGCGAAACCATGCGAGTCGAGCGAAGGGGAGGGCGGAGGGTTGAGGGATTGTTCGGGGAGACCGAGCAGGAGGGAGGTTTGGATGTCGGACGCCGTCCGGGCGTGGGAGTAGGGCTGCGACATGGTGAGGGGGGGGAGTGATGGGCGGAGGCAATAGCCGGCCTCAAAGGTTGGCGCGTGCTTTGGGCCAGGCCAACCTTCTGAGAGACATCGTGTCATGCGGTCCTACAGGGTGCTCACCTCACATCGACCACGCACCCTGGCAAGAGGCGGCGGCTGCTCTCGGGCGGACCTCCCTCAGGCTGCTTCGAGCTACCCATGCCGATCGCCTGCCCAGCGAGCTGGCTCCATCTGGCGCTTACCTAGAGGTCACTAGTGACAACGCCAAGGAACCCAAGCTGAACCCCCTCGTTGACCGACTGCAACTGACGTTTGTCAACAAGCTCTCTCGAGGGAGGGGGGGGGCTGACCGCTTCGAGTGAAAGGATCGTCAGACGCCAGCCAAACGACGAAGGCGGCCCGCCGACCGACCGCTCCTGCCAAAGACTAGCGAGGGTCGCCCCCGGGCCCTTCGCTGGCTGTTGAGCGGGTTTTGCTGTCCTTTTTGAAGGGAAGGTTCGATGCTGATGGCGGGCGCGGGAGCTACGTCGATGCAAGCGCGCCCCCACTGCACTGTCCTGTCCGGACTCAAGCAAGCAAAGCGGCTGGACGGACGAGCGAAGCCAACCGAGCCCACCCACCCACCCGCTGATCCGCCGACCGACAGGGGGGAGGGTGCCCCCCGCACCGTCGTCGTTCGAGGAGACAGGCCCGGTCGACATCGTCGGCGCGCGCGCTGACGCTGAGGGACCTCGCTCGCAGCAGGGTGGTCGGTCGACCGACTGACTGACTGATCGCCCCGGCGGTGGTCCCCTTCCTCTCCTGCCCCCCCTGACCGACCGACCGACCCAGTCTGTACCTCCCCTCTCACCTGTCGGTCGAGCCTCTCTCTCATCTTTTAGCAGCCAACCAGACAGCACACACACAAACACGACACTTGCCGAATCTCTCTCTCCCTTCATGCGCTTGTGGTCCTGGAAGTCGAAATCAGGTGCAGTAGTGGGGGGAGGAGGAGGGTGCGAACCATCTTTGTCAAAAAGCTCTCGAGGGAGGAGGAAAGGAGGGAGTCTGACCGCTTCGAGTGAGGATCGTCTGAAAGGCGCGCTGACGCTGAGGGACCTCGTTCGCAGCAAGGGGGTCGACTGACTGACTGATCGCCGCCGGCAGTCCCCTTCCTCTCCTGCCTCCCTGACCGACCGACCGACCCAGTCTGTACCTCCCCTCTCACCTGTCGGTCGAGCCTCTCTCTCATCTTTTAGCAGCCAACCAGACAGCACACACACAAACACGACACTTGCCGAATCTCTCTCTCTCTTCATGCGCTTGTGGTCCGGGAAGTCGAGATCAGGTGCCACAGTAGTAGGGGAGGAGGGGTGTGAACCTCTCATCATGCGATGGAAACGTTCTGCTCTGCTCTGCAGCCGACGGACGGACGGACGGACGGATGGACGTCGTTCGGTTTCGGCCTGCCTGCCTGCCTGCGGGGGCTCGCGGACTGAGTGAGTTCTTCTGTACGAGGACGGTCCACTCGCTCGCTCGCTCGCTCGCTTCCGCAGTGCAGCGTAGTCAGCAGCCCGCACAGCACTGCACACGCTAGATTAGGTTGGAGGAGGAGGAGGGAGGGTCGGACGATCCGACGACCTGCACTTCATGAACTCCGGCTCTGAGAAACCCTCTGTCTGGGTGGGTCGAGCAAAGACTTGGTTTGAAAGAGGGCAAGGTGTTCTGGGGATCCCTCCCTATAGATAGCCATGCATAGATGCCCTCGCAAGACGTTGCCCTCCCCCCCGGGGAGGATGGGATGGGATGGCAGGACGATCTCTAGCTATGCGTTGTGTGTCACGTCAACATGCACGGTAGGTAGGTAGGTCAAGCGAAAGGTCTCGAGGCGTGGCAATGGCATGCATACATGCATGCATGCTGGCGAGCTTCGTCCCAAAATTCAGCGGCGTTTGGCATGGATCGAGGCACGGTCGCTCTCCCAATCTGGACTCAGTCAGTTGCCTACCCCCCCTTGGAAGAGTCAAAGAGAAAATGACAGGCTTCAGGAGGTAGCTCTACCCTCTCAAGACTCCATCTATTAGCTTTCTTGGCCTAAATTTTGTGTTTGGAAGGAGGAGAAGCGAAAGCGCAGTGTTGAAAGGAGTCGAGGGAGGGGTGTGTGTCGATCTGTGCGGGAGGGTTGGGACGACCCTGTGACACCTCATCAATCTTGTCCGCCCGATCGCATTGCACCCCTCCGCTCCCCTGTTGCGCAGCCGGCCAGCCGATGATCGGGGGGGAATCCCTCTCTTCTCTCACACACACACACACACACTCCATGTCATCCCTCCGTCGTCTGCTGCTCGTTCGCACCGCCGTCGCCGCCCCGGGTCGTCGATCCGTCAGCGGCTCCCTCGTCCGGCTCGCTCTCCCGCCCTCGACCGACCCAACCGGCCAACCTTCGTCGACCGGTCCGCCCGGTCACACCGCTTCGCCCGACCCTTGGCCTCTGCCCTTCACCGAGGCCCACCTCGCCTCCACCACCAAGTCTACCAACCCAGATGAGATCGAACTGAAGGTGGACCCGCTCGATCGGAGCTACGAGTCGGACCTGGCCGTCACCAAGAAGCGGCTCGTCTACCAGGCGAGGAAACGGGGGATGCTCGAGGGGGACCTCCTGCTCGCGACGTTTGCTCGCGATCACCTCGGTCAGATGACGGCGGCCGAGGTCAAGGAGTTCGATGAGGTCCGTCAACCTTTTCCGTTTTCCTTTTTGTCTTCGCTAGGAGAGGGGCCATTCCTTGGTCCGAAGGGAGGAGCGCTTGGGGGGAGGGAGAGAAGCGTTCGGTGTGGCTTCGCTCGCGGGGAGGGGCTCACCCAGGGGTGACTCTGGCTGGCCAGATGGGCTCGATGGAGGGACCCGCCCGACCTGTCCGACTCTTGAACGAGGATTGACCCAAATTCGAAAAACGCATGAGCTGATGATGACCCCTTCACCCACGTCCATCCAACACGTCCTCTTCAACAACGCCTTTCGCCCGCTTATCTTTGGAACCCCCCAACCAACCCGAACCGTATCGCAGCTCATGGACGAGAACGACTGGGACATCTTCTACTGGGCCGTCAATCGCAAGGAGCCCCCGGCGCGATGGGCCAACTCGGCCCTGCTCGACAAGTCCGTCTTCCTCCCTCCCTCCCTCCTTACCACTCGTTCCCCCGTCCTCTCTCTCTCTCTTTCTTCTTCCGTCGCATCGACGTTTGCTTCTCTCTCGGCTCCCCCAGGGCTCGACGGACGTGCGACGGCAGACAGATGTTTTTCAGAAGAAGAGAGAGGGGGGCGATGGAGCGAACGCTCTCGCGAGAGAGAGAGAGAGAGAGAGAGAGAGAGAGAGAGAGAGAGAGCTGACGAAAGTTCCTGTTGTCGACCCACTCACTCCCCTCCGCCACTCCCCTCCTCCTGCTCCTGCTCCTCCTCCTGCTCCTCCTCCATAACAGATTGCGCGTGCACACCCGCAACGAGGGCAAGGTCGTCCGCTTCATGCCCGACCTCGCCTCTGCCAAGCCCTAGAAGGGCGTCGAGTGAGAGAGAGAGAGAGATATCTCTTCCCTTTCCCCCTTCCTCCTTTCCCTTCCTCACTTGCCCGCCTCCCTCCCTTCCCACTCGACGTTCCCTCTCCTCCTCTCGCTCCTCTTGCACGCATGCAGGGAGCGCAAACAAACCTTTCTTTTTCTCCGGCCCCCCGAGGCCTGCCTTCTCCCATGCCAGGGAACAACCACGGTTAGACATCTCCTTTGCCCCGTTCGACTCGCTCGCTCCCATCGGCTGGCTGGCCGGCCGGCCGTCCCGATCCAAGCGGGCCCATCCGTCGGTCGAGCCCGCCGCCCTTCTTGCCCTGCTTTGCCTTCGCGTCGCCTCTCGGGACGAAACGGGACGGGACGAGGGAGCGCATTCAAAAGAGGGAGAGGAAGGCTTCGCGAGTAAAAGGATGCCAAACTTCGTTCCCCGCCCTTTTATTCTCACGACGACGGGGGACAGAGTTCGGGGCTTCCCTCTCGCGGTTTTACCGCAAGCGTCGCTCTTTAGCTTTCGTCTCGTTTCGGGCCCCCGACCGGGGAGCAGATCAACCTGGTGGTTTCCTGCGTCGATTCGAGCTCCGACCTCTCCTTCTTCCCGCCTGGCTTTCTCGGCCGTGCAGAAAAGAACAGTGTTGGTCACTTGCGATTTCCTGACCTCGGGGTCACGTCGCGGCGTGAAAGGGGGGAGGGCGTTCGCTACTTCACGTTCTTGATCTACCTCGGGTCGACGTCGACCTTCCCCCGAAACGCGCCGAGGTCCGGCGGACGTCGACGAGCGGAAGGGAAGGGCAGAGCGAGAGGAACGTTCAAGCTTCTGGGTCTTCTCGAGGGCTCGCACGGGCTATTGGGTCGGAAAGGACGTCGCATCGGGTCCTCGTCGATACTGGCAGCCGCTTCGCCCGGCTCACCCCTGGAGTCGTCTATCAGGGCCGATCGTCTCATCTTGGCCAGGAAGACGCAGACGAGAAAGCAGATGGTAAGAGTCAGCAAGGGGTTCCAGAAGAAATTCGAAGGTCCAGAGGGGACGTCGCACGCGCTGCGAGCTTGCGTTGCGGAGAGAGAGCGAAACGCTCTTCCCTGGGTTCAGAGTTGCTGAGCCGCAATCGAGCGCGTCGGTTTGGACGGGCGGACGAGCGTCTGGCCACGAGGGCCAACGAGACGGAGCCCCCCGCCGCTAGTTTCCTCTCCCCGACCGTTGTCTGCTGGTGGAGCAGGTGGATCGGGCCGCCAGAGCGTCACCCGTCTACCGGCGCTCGACCGGCCGGCAAGCCCTGAGCCAGAGGCCGATGACGAAGATGATGACGGCGGTGGCGAGGATGAAAGGAGGAGGCCGCTCTTTGACCAGCGCCGTCCATCCGTATCGACACCCTGCCTCTCTGCCGCCGCCGCCGCCGCTCGAGCAGCCAAAGCCGGCGTGGGCAGCCGAAACGGCCCTCGCAGTAGAATTCCCTCGTGAGCCGTCGCTGGCGTCCGGGCGTTGTTTGGCCCGAGTTGAGTGCTCGTCAGCGACGGCGCTGGGAGCGTCGACCACCGCTCGGAGAGCCGAGGCGAGGCTCGGCCGAAGGCCGGATGGTCATACGCCGACGGCCGGTTCAGCGTCGCGGGCCCGGATACGATCGTCGGATGGAGAGGAGAGAAAAAGGAGGGCAGAGGGCGGGAGGATGGCCTACCACGCCGCTCTGTAGCCGAGGCGGTCAGCCGCTTGTTGAGCGTCAGCGCATCGTCATCGGGACGGCAGGCCCGACATGATGGGAGGCTGCACCAGTGCTGTCGCCGTGTTTGACCACCTGGTCCTCGATAGGCGTCGGCGACGGTAACTCATATTCGAGGGCTGGACGGGGCAATATTGGGCGCTCGACGGTTGGCAATGATCGACCGACGCACCCCTTTCGACGCTCGCCCGCAGGCGATGCCAACGCTGTCTGCGACAGCTTGGACCGCTTCGTTCTCTTGACGACGGCTCGTGGTGACTGAGCGGACGCCTTGCGCCGCTGCAGGTCGAGACCTTGGAGGATTGGATAGTCGGCTGTGGGACCTGCATCTCTTGGGAGCTTCGAGAAGAAGATGCCCCCTCTGGGCTCAGGAGACGCCTTGCGCTTGACAGGATTGACAGGTGCCGCCGCGGCTTCAATAGATGGCTGCGCCTGCCGGCCAGGTGCAATGGCGCGCGTGTGCAGAGCCTTGATGGTCATGCCGGAGGTGTCCGCTTCGAACGGGGTTAGGGGCGACAAGGATGGAGGAAGAAGAGGCAAGGTAGAAGGAGTATTGAGGCGTGTCTGTGCCTTTGGCAATGGCGACGACGACGACTTTACAAGGACGACGTCGTCCGACGATGACCAAGTTGGGCTGGCCGCTGGATGCTCGATTTCAATCGGCGATGGCAAGTCAATGTTGGACGAGGAGTCCACTGCCGGCGGCTCGACTGAACGCTGAGCGATGCGTGACATGGATGTATGCGCCGCCGTAGACCTCTCGATCGTTGACGTGCCGGTGCCAATGCCTGACAGGGTGACCGAGCTAGGCGAGATAACATTCTCTGACAAATGTTCGGCGGTTAGCTTGATTCCCGGCGATGTCTGGTTGGGCGAGCGGCGGCACTGGAGCCGTCGAAGCAGATCCTGCGTCGCGGCCGACTCGCTCTGGGCGGGTTGCGCCGTCAGGTCGATGATTTCGTCTTCTGCGGCCGTCGTTGACATGACTTCTTTTTTTCGTTCTGGGCCTTGAGGCGACTTGTGTTTCTGGACATCTCCAGTCGCCAGCGCTGTCTGGACCGGCGCAGGGCGAGACGCTGATGGAGGAGGGCGCCACCAGCCATTCCTACCCTTGACCGAGCCCGTCGAGACGGGCAGCGGCTTCTGCTTGGGTGCATACGACGGCTTGATAGATCTATCCGATGCATGAGCAATCGGCCGAGCTTTGCGCTTGAGGTTGACAGAGGGTGATGACGACGAGTCGGACGAGATTGCGACCGACGACGCCTCGAGCCGCTCTCGGCCACACGCGGCCGCCTTTGCCTTCGTCCTGCAGGACCAACATCGTCAGCTCGAGTCAGGACGTGAGCACGGTGAGGGGACCTGAGCGGCGGCGCTAGACATGGGCATCGCACTTACCAAGGGTTGTGCCTGATAACGAGCGTGCCCTCGTCCCGGGAAGAGAGGTCGATCTGCTCGAGTTGCTGGCGCTCGAGTTCGCCAGCGTCAGGGGCGGTGGCATCGGGACAGTCGTCGTCGGAGGACGAGTCGCCATCGGTTGCGTCAAGGAAGGTTCGGGCCCAGATATCCTTGGTGGCAGGCATGGTGGCCGGGCAGGGAGGAGGTGCTCGTCGGTCGTCAGGAAGAGATGAGTCAAGAGAGGGGCACAGTCAAGTCAGCGGAACGGAGGCGCTTAACAGGCCCTTCCGCGCAGATGCACGCCCCCAGTCGGAAGGCTGGCAACAACGGCTGGTGACCAGAAAAGATCAAAGCGGTCATGCCCATAGACGGGCGTCAGCAGGTACTCATTTGACCTGCTCTACTGTGGTCGCTCCCGGCATCTACGCTGTCTACGACGCGAGGCGTGTGGTGGAAGGAGGTAGGGGTGAGAGGATCGAAGGGAAGGAAGGCGGCGTGGGGCAAGGGGACAGCCCGACAGCCCGGCAGAAGGGTGGCACGCCGACCTAGATGACGAGGTACTCGTCCGTAACGAGAACCGTCTCTTGCGAGAACGAAACGTCGTCGCCGCCTTCGACAAGCGAGGCGCTGTCGACCTGCGGGATGGAGGAGGACGGGAATCAGCTGCGCACGCCAAACTCAGGTCAGTCGAGCAACGGACCTGGACCTCGGCGAGACTGCCAGCCGAAACAAAGCCAACGCGGACAGGGAAGAAGCTGTCGACGTCCTCAGTGCCCTCGACGGTGAACTCAAGGTTGCCGCTCGGCTCGTCGGCATCAATTGTATCGGTCCGCCACTCGAGAGCGGCTCCCGCCGCGTTGTGCGTCCATTCTCCGGTGTGCGAGGTGACGTTGAGTTGCAGGCCGTGTCTGTGGACAACGGGACAAGAAGGAGTCAGTTAGCGATGCGCAAGCCGAGACGCGATGCGCAAGCCGAGACGTGCGATGAAATGACGTCGACGGACGGGATTGGGATCGAGATGCAGACGTCGCGGAGCGTGAGGTGCTTGGCCTCGAGCTCGTACTCAATGTTGACCTCGACATTGCCCTCGCCAGCGCTCGGCCAGCAGTTGATGCCGAGCGGGACCTGGCTCTCCTTGGTGCCGCCGAGCTTCCACTTGACGACACCGAGGCCCTTTCCGACGGGGAAGTCGCGCTTGGCGTCCTTGAGGGCAACCACGCGAGGGCCGGTCGGCGCGAACTTGGACACCTGCGGGTGGTGCTTGAATTGGATGTCGTTGGCGAAGGATGTCGAGGACGAAGGGGCGATGAGCGCGAGCTTGAGCTTGGCCAGCGCCGGGTCCGAAACGAGCAGCTCGAGCTCTCCCTTGAGGTCGAACGATGCCAAACCTCCGTCACGCAGGAGCTGGAGCGAAAGGTGCTCCGAAATGGCGACGTGCACACTGATGAGGTTGCCAGTTGGAAGGTCAGCCCTAAGCGTCTCATGTGGCCGCGCCGCAGACTGCACGCTCAGACGCACCTCTCCTTCTCGACCTCGCCAAGAACACCGACATCCGGACCAGTGGGCTCCAGCTCCTCGGGCTCGGGCTCGGCGTACGTCTCGCGGACCTCGGGCGCGCCAAATTGGCCCGGCTGAGGCACGTAGGCCTCTTGACTGACGGCCGCCTCGTCGCCAAGCGCGCTCAGCAGATCCGACTGCTTAGGCTTCTTGCCGAGCTTCATGCCGGGACCCGAGAAGGCCTTGGTCGGAGCTGCCGAGGCCGGCCGCGACGAGGAGGCTGACGGCGTCGGCCGCTGCTGCTGCTGGTACTGGGGGGCCTGCGGGGCCTGGTAGCCGCCCTCTCCCTGGCTGCCGTACGAGGCGCCGCCGGGCCGAGTGCCTCCGACGCGGGCTGTTTCGCGTCTCTGGTGCTCGAGCATCTTTGCCCGCCGCTTGAGCTCTTCCTTTGCCTCCATCTCCTTGTTCCGCGCGATGATCTCCTGGACCTTCTCCTCGTGCGACTCGGCCGCGAGAATCGTCCGAATCTCGCTCGTCGAGTGCGGGCTCGAAAAGCCGAGCGGTAGGAGCTCGTCAAAGGTCGCAATGAGCGGGAACGCGTGCGCGAGCAGCGCCGCCTCAGTCGGCGGGGCGGATCGCAGCAGGTCAGAGATGGAACGGACGATGAGTGAAAGCGTTGAAATGTCCTGACGGAGGAGCCGATGGACGTTTAGCTTTGATGATCATACAGCCAGCAGCAGAGCTGTGCCGAGGACGTACCTGGAGGATGTTGCTGCCGAGGTTAGTGATG
Organism: Cystofilobasidium macerans; assembly: GCA_014825765.1. Classification (NCBI taxonomy): domain Eukaryota; kingdom Fungi; phylum Basidiomycota; class Tremellomycetes; order Cystofilobasidiales; family Cystofilobasidiaceae; genus Cystofilobasidium; species Cystofilobasidium macerans. The sequence goes on along the minus strand of MVAP01000008.1, from coordinate 63,360 downwards.
AGGACGACCCAAACGTCGTCCATCGGCTGGTAGACGTAGCGGACGTCGGCCGTCTCGACCGTCGTGTGCTGGCTGCCGGCCGGGATCAACTTCGGGAACGACGTCAGGAGCGACTCGATCCGCGAGCGCGGCAGGTCGAGCAGCTGCCGCGAGATGATGGCTGGCGAACAAGCGGATCACAAAGGGGAGGCAAGGAGGATCAGTGAAACGGCTCAGGAAGCCGAAAGTCGGAGACCTGCCAGCAACCGGGCGGCGAGGCATTGCTCGGCTGCCCGTCGACCGCCCTCGCTCAGCCTCCTACGGCCGGGACGACACCCAGTGTCCAATTAGACATGAGCCGCGTGAGAGCCATGCAGCAGATCGAGCGGCAGAAAAGGGCGAGCAAGAGGTTGAATTGCGAGGAGAGGAGGAGAGGGACGCACGCTTGCCCCCCCGGGTGACGATGCTGGCGGCGAGCACGACCTGCAGATTGCGAGGCGAAAGGTTGGTCAGCGGCTCCGGCTGACCTGCAAGTACAATGCCGCACGAACCATAGTAGCGAGCGAAAGTTGACACGAAGAGGGGAGGAAAGGGTTTGAAGGTAGGAGGTTCAGGCAAGGCGCCTCAGCCCATCTCGTCCTCGAGGCGCGCACGCGCGCGGCAGGCGCGTTTCTCTTTGTGCGCCGCATTTCTCAACGGTCTGATTCAGATCACAATCCGAGCTGCAAATGTCAGCATGATTGCCTGCAGCTCGAATTTCAGTCGAACCTAATCCTCACCGTGCGGGAAGGGAACGAACCAACCCCGGCAGAGCCAGAGGCAGCTCGCCAACGACGACACCGTCACCGTCACACCCCTCCCCTTTAACTCACCACTTCTTCAGTCTCAACATGTCCTCCCTCTTCGGCTCGTCCAACGCTACGCCCTCGGCAGCAGGTTCGTCGCCAGCTCGCTCTCTAACCAGCTCTCTGGCCACAGAAGAAGGCCCGCAACGTGAACGGCACCCGACTGACCCCCTTCGCTTGACCCTTTCACTTCACTCCTCGCCGACGCCGTCCTTTGGCCACCTCGTCGGTCGGATCTCGACCTGCTCCAGACATGCAGCAGCGCAAGGAGCAGATCAAGCAGCAGGTTCAGCAGGAGCTCCAGCTTGTCAACGCCCAGGAGCTGATCAACGTCCGTCCGCTTCCTTTCCGGCGGCCTTCGGAGCGAGCTTGATTGCTGCATTTTCACCGCCGGGCTGGGCATGCTGACGAGTTCTGATCGTCTTGCGCTCTTTGGTTTCGATCCTGTAGAAGATGAACGAGAAGGTGCGCTTCACCAAGTCGCAGAGCTCGGCGGCCCTCTGATCGGCTGCTGATGTTGGGCTGTACCTGACGCCTTTGCGCTCGCAGTGCTATACCAAATGCGTGCCGAAGCCGGGAGCGATGCTCACCAAGAGTGAGGAGGTGCGTTCCCTTATGACGCTTCGGACTTTGAAACGAGCGGGTTCAGAAGGCGGAGACAGTCACAGGGTGACTTGGACGCATCGTCCGACATGCGCCAAGCGGAGCATTGGGAGCAAGCGCTGCGCCGTCGGCTCGAGACCTTCGTTTGATGCACTGCTACTTCGCTGTTTGAACCTCGGAGGCCATGACTTATAGTCCTTGCTGCTAATGCTTACGTCCCTTTGGTCCGTCTGTCGACAGAGCTGCGTCACCATGTGCATGGAGCGGTACATGGAGGCCTGTATGTCCACACGACGGGTGTAGTTTGTCGACAGATGTCAACGACCGCGATCCGCTAAAACAATCCTGCCCCTCTTTTACCAGTCAACACCGTCTCAAAAGCTTACATTGCCCGGCTCTCAAAGGAGCGCGGCCAGCTGTCTACTGCCGGCGGCGGCATCATGTCGCCCGGTTCGCTATAGACGACCTTGCACGGGCAAACGAAATGGAAAAGGGAGGGTGGATTGGCGGATCGAGAGCGACACCTGCCTTCAGATGTAGTAGTTGGCCAGGCGACTCTTGGACGATGACCCAGATGCAACCCCTATCGTCGGTGGCTTGTAGTTTCGGAGCAGCGGCTTCCGACTCTCGCCCGCTGCGCACGGCGCCGACGGGCCCGGCTCGCGACGCCGCTGCACTTTCCCTGGACGGAAGCTACTAGTGTGTGGCTGAAGGCGTGAGCCTGCGGTCTCGAAGCTGTTGTTCTCAAGGCGAGATTGTCTTGCGTCGCGTGTCTCAAGCCCGGAACTCAATGAGCCGTGGCCGGGTCGGCCGGCCGCGTCGCGCGTCAAGCATCTCAGCCCAAAGGAGGTGTCGCGCCCGCCTCCCTCCGAACCCCCACCACAATCTCCCCCTCCGGCCCCTTCCCTCATTCTTGCAATCTCGACAGACCTCACCTATATAGAGAGGGGCATCGATGCTGTCTCGCTGGACCAGGAAGGACGCACAGAATGGAAGCAGCAGCAACGGCAGTGGCGGCGACCGGCCGGATGCAGGTTCGTCGACCGGAGGCCAGCTCTCGCCAACTGCGACAGCCAACGGCAGCGGTTCGGGAAGCTACCCCTGGCCATACGATAAGGAGAAGCACGGGATTGACGGCCTGACACCCTCCGAGAGGGCTATGCTCGAGGGGCTGGAGCGTTTCTATGGGATGGAGAACGTAGGTCCCTCTCGCTCTCGCCTTCACGCGCGGTCTCGTTTGGGCTGGCATGGTTTCCGGAGCTCGTCCCCTCACCCCTCCCACGCGGTGAGACGGAGCTACGGGAGCGGCGAGAGCTTACAATAGGCAGAGGGCCGCTCTGTCCGGCTGTTGCACAAGGGAGGTCAGCTCATTCAGCGACGCTTACCCAGCTGAGCCGAGAGAGATCGTGCCGCTGTCGAGGCGGGGGATGCCGATCTCCCAAAAGGCAGACGATGCGTACTTCCTTCGCCCCTCGCCCGACGCCTGCTTGTTCCGGATATTAAAGGCCGTGCCGCTGGGTGGCTCTATGATCTCCTTTTGACTTACAGGCTGACCATGTGTAATCCAACTCTTTCTTCATCGCAGTTCGGCAACACCTGGTGCGTCCTTGGCGCGCTCTTCCGGCCAATTGAACTCCCGCTGACGTCTCAGACTCGTTCGGCCGCTAGCTACGCCAATTCGGTCGTCCAGGCGCTCTTCTTCTGCAGGCCTTTCCGCGACTGCGTCAATACGTACCCTTCCCTGCTCGTCCCCTTTGCTCCCGGCGAGACGCCCTCAGGCGGCCTGTCGGTCCAGATCCCGTCGGGTTCGGGCTCGTCCGGTGACTCGTCCATGGCTTCGTCCCCACTGCTCGCCCCCGGCGCTAATGGGGCCGTTCCGCCGCTCCAAAGTCCTGGATCGACCCGGACGAGTCGCTGGCCTGGCTCGAAGCGCGTGTTGTCGGGCGGTGCAAAGGGCGATGCCACCGACGGCTCGTCTTCGCTCGAGCCGCCGAGCAGCAACAATAAGCGTGACCGTTCGCGGTCACCGTCACGGACACGGACGTCGCTTCAGCAGCCGTCGTATCCGCCTCCGGCGACGCTCTTTGCCGCGCTTCAGTCGCTCTTCCAACACATCTCGTCGATTCCTGCGCCAGCGTACGCCATTTCGCCCAACAAGGACAAGGATGGCAACCCACCCGTACCTCTGCCGGCTGTGAGCAAGGTTATCGCGCCCGCCGCGTTTATCGCCAAGCTCAAAGTCGAGAACGTCATGTTTCAGGGGACAATGCAGCAGGTGCGGCCGTCGCCTGACGTTCGCTGCCCTGTAAGCCGACTGACAGCCTACTTCACCCGCCAGGACGCCCACGAGTTCCTCAACTTCCTTCTCAACAAAATCGGCGAGGATCTGGCCGCAGAGGACCGCGAGCGTCGGGCGGCAGCAAAGGCAAGATCACTTGCCGCCGAAGAAAGTCTGTGTTCTCTACCTGTTTCTACTACCTCGAGTTGTTTGCTGACGTGATGCCCAACGATCTCCTCCCGTCATAGTAACTGGCTCGACTGGCTCAGTGTCGACAGCAGGTATAGGGCCTGTTGGTCAGGCGGACCAGACATTTGTGCAGAAACTCTTCGAAGGCACGCTTGTCAACGAGACGCGCTGTTTGACGTGCGAGACGGTGCGTGCTCTTCGCTTGTCAGGACCGCCGCCTTTGCGCTGACACAGCTGCTGGCACTTCCAACAGACCTCGTCCCGCGATGAGAGCTTCCTTGATCTTTCGATCGACATCGAGCAGAACACGTCGGTTACGTCGTGCCTGCGCCAATTTTCGGCGAGCGAGACGCTCTGCCAGCGCAATAAGTTTTACTGTGACACGTGTTGCGGTCTCCAGGAGGCCGAGAAGAGGTCCGCTCCCTTAAGTTGTGGCCTTTAGCCTCAAGAATTTGACGCTGACGGTTACTACTTTGCCTCATGCTCATCTTCAGGATGAAGATCAAGACGCTGCCCAACGTCCTCGCTCTCCACCTGAAGCGCTTCAAGTATCAGGAGGACCTCGGTCGGTACATCAAACTCTCGTACCGTGTGGTCTTTCCGTTCCACCTGCGGCTACCCAACACGAGCGAACAGACCGACGATCCAGACCGACTATACGAGCTATTTGCCTTTGTTGTCCACATCGGAGGGTGCGTATTCCTATATTCCGTCTTCGTCTTCCGGCCCTAGGCTAATGAGAAGCTCGCTCCTGCAGCGGCCCGCACCATGGCCACTACATTGCGATCGTCAAAACGAGCGCAGGGTGGATGATGTTTGACGATGTCAACGTCTCGCCGGTCGACGAGGCCGACATCCAGCGCTATTTTGGCGAGTCAACCTCAGGATCGGGCTACGTCCTCTTCTATCAGGCGGTCGACCTCGATCCGGCGTCGCTTGGCCTCCGCGACCGCAACGGCGCGCCGGCGCCCGCAAACCAGGACATGGCTGCCCCTCGCGAGTCGGCGGCGCCGCGCCCAATCCCGACTTTACACCTCTCCTCCTCAGGCCAGCGGGACGAGACGGCGGCGGCCCCTGCGCCCCTCGGCCGAGAGATTGCTACGCCGAGCCCTCCTCCTGCGACGCCTACGCCGAGCGAGGTCGACGGCGATCCGACCGAGCTCCCTTTGGCTGTCCCGGAGCCAAAGGTGCCTCGAGAGCGGTTTGCCTCAGCGCCCGCAGTCATGCCAAGCTTGGGCGGCCGTAGCAAGTCCGAATACGACAACCGGTCGCACTCGGGTGACGGCGCCGGGCCAGAAAAGCGCGCTTCCCCTTCCCGACGACACTCGCAGATGCCGCGAGTCCCTTCCCATGGATCCGAGGACGGACAACAGCCAGCCCGTCGACCGTCGATGGGGGCGCCGCGGACGAGCGGCCACAGCCGGAAGGCCTCGAGCTCTGGCGTCGAGCCCCAGCCCCCGATCCGGCGCCCGTCAGGTAGTCCGGCGCCCTTTACGCAGGATTTGCCTGACCCCAATCCTATCGCCCGGCGGCGATTCTCGTCTATCGCCATCCCGCCTGCCGGATTGACCGGCCCGCCGAGTCAGAGCACCATCTACCTCCAGTCGCTCGTCACGGGCAAGCCCAAAGTTGAGACTAAGGAGGAGAAGAAGGCGCGTGAGGCGCTCGAGAAGGAGCGCGAGCGCGCGCAGAAGGAACGTGAGAAGCTCGGCCGCGAGCGCGAGAAGGAGCGCGAGAAGGCTGAGAAGGAGCGCGAGAAGCAACGGCGCGAGGAGGAGAAGGCCGAAGCCGCCCGTGTCGCCAAGATGGAGAAGGAGGCTGAGCGGCGGATCAAGCCAGCGCGCAAGGCCTCTCTCGGCCGGACGACAAGCCTGAGTTTCCTTAGCTTCGGCAAGAAGAACGACGGCGGTTCATGATTGCCGCCTTCGTCTGCTCTTTGCTTCCGCCTCCGCCCGCTCCCGGTCTCGCAAGGACCACATATTGTACTAATCCATCTCTGGCATCGCCGGATCTCGCTCTGTCATCCCTTTTGTTGTCCTCGCTTCTTTTATACCCCTCTCCCGTCCCTCTCACTACCTGTCTCTAAGAAGGATGCTCATTCGCTTGCTCGAAGACACACGGCGGTCTGAGCGTGCGAAGGAGTAAGACTGCTCTGGTCCATCCGAAGCCTGTGTTGCAAGTGGGCAGCATCAATACATCGACCGCCAGAGCGACGTCAACGAATATGAGCGTATCTCGCCGCTTGATCTCCCCCTTCCGGTGCCTTGCCAAACGCGCCACAGTTGTCGCGCCTCACCTCCCACGCGAGCGCCTCGTGCCCGCCGCCTTTTATTATCGGAGAGCGTTGGACTTGCTCAGGGGCTACTGAGGCCACCGCCGCTGTCGCCATCTTCGGCTGAGGCGCTGCCGGAGCTGAGCGCCCTTAAGCCGGATGGTCGTCGGGCGGACTCAAGTCCACCGCCGCCGCCATCGCGGGCGAGAACTTTCAGGCTACCAATGATGCGCTCGGCAAGCTCTCGGACGTTTGGTTGGGCGACGACGACGGCCGTTGTGAAATCAACGTCAAAGGCCAGCCGAATGCCCTTGACAAGACGCTCGGCTTGATCGGCCGACATGATGGTGAAGTCGTCTGGGTCTTCTGTCGCCAGTGCCGAGGTCGAATCTGAGGAAATAGTTGAGAGCGCTCGTTGAAGCGGGTCGTACGAGTTGGCCCGCCCGTCATTGGCGCTTGAGGTGGACGTAGCGTAGGGGGGCTCGTTGTCGGTTGTCGATTGACCAGCTCGATCGCTGTCCAAAGCAGGTGGCGACGTTGGCTCATGGCAGGGCCGCATTGGGCTGATCGAGCCGCCGGCGGTGGCGGTTGGTGTCTGGATTGGCTGAGGAGTGGCAATCGACGACTGAGGTACGAGCGAGGTGTCTGAGTCGAGTGCTAGCGTTACGATGCGCGTCAAGATCTCCTGGACAGAGCTGAGCGACATCGGATCCTCGGGTCGGGGGACGAATACCTCAAGGGGCGCAAGCCGAGCCATGACGTTGTGCTTGCCATCGTGGTGGTAGCGAAGCTCATACGAGCCGGCGTTCCAAGGCAAGGCGTTTCCCTTGAGCGTGACGGTGCCCGAAGCGACAGAGGCCGAGGTTGAGCCGGTCGCGTCGTCGTCGTCGTCGCTGATGGGCACCTCGCCATCGTACTGGTCGGCGTGGATCGGGACCCACTTGCCGGCGCTGGAAATTCGGGTGACGAGGGTTGATTTGCAGGCACCAAGACGGTAGATCTGCGAGAAGCGATGAAAGTTTCAGATTGGAGACAAGCAGTGGGAAGACGACGGATAGCCAAGACGTACGCCAATCCAGTCACGCTTCGAGTGAGTGACGGGAGCCCGCCACTGGATCTTGATAGCCTCGCCGATGTGGAAGCGCGAGATCGTCGTGTCTTCGGCCGAGCGGTTCATGTCGGCAACCGACGGGATAAGCGCTAGGCTATAGTCAGTCGTGTCGGGTAGGTCCTTGGCGACGCGACTACCGGAGTGCATTTGAGGGCCGCCAATGTCAGCAAATCTTTAACAGCAACGAGATTGACAAAGGAGGCAACGAACGTGATGACGAGCCGCTCGCGCGACTGCTGGAGGAGGAATTTGGTATCCTCGACAACCTCGGACAGCTTGGGTCGAGCGCTCTCAAGGAATTCCTCGACGGTATGCGTAATCTTGCGGTCGACCTTGTCAAACGTGCCACGGACCTCGGAGACGACGCGCTTCATCTCCTTCCGCTGGAGCAGAGCCGAGCCCTCAACGACCGTCTTAAGCGTCTGCGTGATGCCGGCGTCCTTGCGAATCGCGTCGCCGTAGAGCTGACGCATATGCGGACTGGGAGGGCAGTACGAACCGGGCAAAGGATGAGGCACAGAATGCGGCGTCAGCGAACATGTTGCGGTCGGAAAGCGAGGGGTGTAGGTAGCTCGCAAGATGCACCTCTCAACAAACGACAGGAACCACCAGTGCGAGAGGGCCGAAAGGATAGCAAGCGAGGTGACGAGCTTGCTGCCGCTGAAGAGGGCCAGGCCAAAGAAGGCGGCTCCGCCCATGCTGCGCTCGGGGTTGTTGAGGAAGCGGTAGATGCCCGTGTAAGCCAATTGCGAGGCCTTCTGCGGGAGGAAGAAGTCTGAGTAGAGCCAGCCAAAGTCGCCGAGAACCTCGTAGGTCGAGGCGGCCGTCCAAAGGTGAAGTGCAACAAGCATCTGCGGAAACGATCCAGACGACGGATTAGTGATGGGTTTCGTTCAGCGCCGGTATTTGGTTGTCTACATGGACATACGCAGCCGAGCGTGTGGCGGAGAAGCTGGCCGCCGACGGTCCAGTCAGAGGGGATGGAGTAGGTTGTCCAAGCGAGGCCGAGGAACGAGGCTGGTAGGCAAGACGTGTGCGGCCCGGGGTCAGGAGCCCAGCCGGACGACGCGAATTGAACCGGCTGAAGATTGGACGCACCATAAGTCATGCAGAGCGAAAGATTGTACGTCGCCTTCCAGTTCGCAAAAGCGTCCTGGACGGCGCCCTCCTCCCCCGCCGGGTAGGCGTAGTGCTTGAGGAAGTGGCGGACAAGCCAGCGGTTGGCTGACTGCTTGCGGAGCAGCATGCCAAGGCCGAATGAGTGAAAAAGCCGCCAGCTGAGCGCGTGGAGGAAGTGGGCTACGAGGGCCTTGCGAGGGGAGAGCCCGCTAAAGACGGTCGCGCCGAGGAACGTGTAGCTGAGGAGGAGGACGAGCGCGAGGTCGGTCGATCGGAAGAGGTCGAGGTTCTTGAAGACAACGGCATCCTTCTTGAAGAAGCGCGGCGTCATATCGGGTGCGAGCGGGCCAGCCGAATCCGAGGACGAGTCGCTGCTGCTGATACCGCTGCCGTCGATAGAATTGGCTGTCGCCGCACTGACCGACATGCGCCGAGCAAGCGGCTTCTTGCTGCCGCCATAAATGCGGTCGATGTCTTTGTAGTGCGCAGTGGCAGGTCAGGAGGGCCGTCAAAGGGCGAGACATGAACTTGAGAGGAGAACTTACGAGGGTTCTCGAACCAGAGCAGGAAGCCAAATTGGGCCGCGTGAGCAGCGATTGAGACAAAGAGGACGGTGTAGCTGGCAACGATGATGCTGAGGCCGTAGAAACCGGCGTAGCCGACCGAGTACATCGGATGCGGGGCGAGATTGTAGACGCCGTCAAAGACGAGCTCCTTGTTGAGGATCGTCTGGTAAAAGGCATCACCCCAGTACCAGGCATAGTCCTTGACGACGCGATGGGCATCAACCTTGACCCAGAGGTTGAAAAGGATGAGCGAGGTACCGCCGATCCAGCGGAGGAGGTGCCACCAGACTGAGTGGCCAGCCGGGAGCGAACAGAATGAGAAGGCCATAAGCGAGTACGAGACAAAGTCGCTGAGCGAGACGCGCCGGATAAGAATCAGCAAGATTAGTCCACTTGATCTGGGTCTCAAAGCGCGCGCAGACACACTTGAGCAGGACGACGTCAACCATCTGCAAGAGAAGAGGGGTCTGTCAGCGTCAATGAAAGCCGGCAGGAGTCTGAACAAGCGGGCGACAGACCTGGCGAAAGAGGAGCCAGATGGTAAACTCCTTGGGCGTCTCCTCAAACGTGTAAGTTCCGCGGCCAATCTTTCCCTCGAGCTCGCGCTTGCACCAAGCGGCGACCTTGGGCCGCTTGTTGGCGTCGAGCCAGCCACGCTTGAGGACCTCGTTCACGATCCAACGCGATTTGGACTGGCGGATTAGGATCCAGCCAAGGCCGACGTTGTACGCAAGGCGGAAAAAGGCAAACAGGAGGACAAAAAGGATGCGCGAGACTTTGATTGGGAGAACGAGGAAGAGGACACTGGGAGAGCGAAGATATAAAGGGGTCAAAACGGCGGCGGAAGGGAATAAGGAAGGGCGCACGGCTAGTCGGTCAGCTCGACGACCGGATGCTAAGCAGGCCAGATGCAATGCTAGGCTGCAGTCGCGTGCCGTTGTTAAACCCGGAGCGAGAGGGAGAGGGCCTCTTTCCAGTGTCCCAGCAGGCCATAGACAGGACGCACATCTGAAGGCCCATTGACCCTAGCGTGAGCAGGTCGAGCGAGCTCTTGCGGCTCGAGGGCGAGGCAAGGTGATGGAACCACGAGTGCGTCTCAGGCACGGCGAAAACTGAGGCGGCGAGGGCGAAGGTAAAACGAGATGTCAGCTGGCTTTACAAGCAAGGTGGTCTAGAAAGATCCGGCGGGCGTGGCCGTCTGCTCGCTGCTCTTTGTCAAAGACGGACCTTCGCCTGAAGGAGTGCGGCCAAAGACGACCTCATTCTCGTGCTCGACGGCGGCGGCGGCGGCGGCGGTAGGTGCTGGTGACATGGCGGCGATAGGAGCAGGCGGAGTCTCCTTGCTGGGAGCGTGGTTATTACGCAATCTCTGAGTCTGCTGACCCATGACTGGCTGAGCAGGAAGGGTGGTTTGGTATGGGTAGAAAGGGAGACAGAGGCTCTGAGCGAGAGGCCCGGCCCGTGCCGGCGCAGATGGGCGGGCGCCGGCGCGTCCGAGCCAACACGCCAGCTTCAGCCCCTCAGCGCTCTCCGCACAGCCGAGTCGCAGCCCCGCATTATCTCCCTCTGTCGTCCTCTCTTCGACGACCACCATCTTTGACGAGGCTCGAGGACATGTCATTCACCTTCCCGCTCTCGACGACGGGCGCTCTCTCGTTCAACGATCACCTCATTGCGCCAGAACAGGACCTTGCCCTCCGGCTCGACCAGGCGACAGCGGCTCGGGCTAGCCTCCGCGGCGTCCTCAAGGACGACAAGAGGACGGCCGAAGGCGAGCGCGACCCCAATGCCATTGTCGCCGTCCGTCTCCTCACCCTGACCGGGAGGCTAAACAATGATAGGCTGACGCTGTGTTAATTCCCTCAGGCCGCCGAGAACTACCTCCCTTACTTGGGAGCGATCCTCGGCTCGCTCCAGTCGGACGACCTCCTCCTCCGGTCGGAGCCGAGTGCGTCAACCGGCCCCGCGAGAGCTCTATCGGTCGACCGTCTAAACTAACCGCCCCTTCGCTCGTCCCTTTCCTTCCCTGTAGCCTTCTCCTGGCGACCGGCACTGACACAGTCGCTCCTGTCGTCGCCGCCTCGACTGCCTTTCAGCTCAATCCTGGCCGAGCACATCTTTACGCTCTACACCTACCTCTCTTCGCTTGCGCTGTCAGCGTCGCTTCTCGCCCGGTCTCAAAGCACAGGGACCGAAGGAGGGCGCTCGTACGAGCTCTCGCCCAAGGTCAGTCCGGCCGAGCGCAAGGCGCGGGACGAGCATGTCGGCCGGGCTGCCGATGCCCTCTGTCGCGCTGCCGGCGTGGCCGAGCACCTCGTCCCTCTTGTCGGCGAGTGGGAGCGCCTCTTTGACGAGAGTGGGCCGAGCGGTCGAGGTGGCGGAGGAGTTGCCGCCCGTCTCAGCAGTAGAGGCGGAGCTCGTCGGCCGGTCGAGAGCAGTCGAGCCTTCGCATCGGCGCTAGCCAAGCTGCTTCTCGCCGACGCCCAGGCGCTCTCAATCCGCAAGCTTCTCTCGCCGACCCTCGCTAGTAGCCCACATATTGGTCCGCCGCTCGCCAAGGGTCATCCCTCGCCGTCGTTGCTCGCCAAGCTATACCTCTCGGTCCTCGACCTCTACACCCAAGCCGGCTCGCTCCTTACCTCGTCCTCCTCCTCGAGGAGTAAGAGATCAGACGACAGCACGACCGACGGGCCTGTCTCTGAGCTCGTTCGCTATGTCGGCCAGAACAGGGCTTTTGTGCAGGCGCTCGCCCGAAAATGGCTCGGCGTTGACGCGGGCGAGTCGGGCAAGGCCGAGCGGATGGGCGAGGCCGTCGCCTGGCTCAGGGATGCCAAGGCAACTCTCATGGAAGGCGGCGCGAGCGGGGGTGGCACCAGCAGCGGCGGCGGCAGCGGAGGGCTACTCAAGAATGGTCGGTCGAAAGTCGAGAGTCGATGGACGGAGGAGCTCGAAAGCGTGGCGGCCTTCCTGAGCGCGTATGAAAAGCTCAACAACAGTGTGAGTCGCCTCTATGTCAACAACACTATCGCCTTGCAGTAGGGTCGCCGGCTGATACTGCGCCTTCTGTGCCTCGAAGGTTTACTTCACGCCGATACCGACGCTGTCATCCCTCCTTCCGCTCGTGCCCGCCGGCCGATCTGTCCTCTCGGTCAAGCCCTACGTTCCTCCCCGACCGGCATTCGGACCTGGCAGCGAAGGCTACACGTCCCGCGGTGGGTCTGGCCTCGAGGAAGGCTTCGGGCAATTAGCCGTGGGCGACGGAACGAGGGGCGAGGATTTACCGAGGGCGACCGGCGAAGGTTACTATTGAGACGAGCATGCCCATTTGCGCTTCCACTCTAGTGCCCAGCTTGCGAATTCCCTACGTCTGCGAGCCCCCCCTTCCCCCTTACTCCCCGGGGTTCTCGGGTTGTTTAATCGGCCGACGGCGAACCGGCTGCTGCTGTTGCTGCTACTGCTGCGCGGGCCCTTTGTCGCGCCCCCTCCGACGACGCGACGGCCAGCCTCGTCCGACCAGCACTCCACTCTCATCTCCACACATTGCCCGCGCCTCTCGGTTTTCCTCGTCCAATGGCCGAGATAGCGCGCTCCGGTCCTCGGCTCATCGTCCACCCGGCGCCTGTCGGGGATGCCTTGGCCCAGCTTGGTGGCCCTAGCCTCGACGAGGAGAAAGCGCGACGACTCCTTGAGCACCTTCGGCACGACTGGCCGGCCATGGACGTCATCCTCGGCTCGAGAAGCGACAGCGACAGCTCAAATCAGGCGGAGCTGACATCGAGCGGAATCGGTCACGGTAAGGGTCGTGCGTGGGGCGAGCGTCCCGGCGAGGTTGAGCGGCTCGAGGCATCTTGCCCCCCGCACCCCGCAGCCCAGCTGGTCGCCCCAACGGTGCATGTCGCCGCTGTCGCTGGCCCGCCAACGATATCTGCGCAGCCCGGTTCATCTGCACGGGTCAAGCGGAAGCGCAAGGCTGAGCAGATTGTGCTCGACACGAGCCTTCATCAGCCAGGCATCGGTCGCTGCTTCGGCGTGCTTCCTCTTGTGTGTCGGCTTCCCCTGCTCAGCCCCTGTCCTGCGACCTCTCCGACTGACGTCCGCCGTCAATGCCTTGTCATTGTCCCTGCTGCAGCCGCACGAACATCATGTCCGCGTCTACCACCTACCAGACCCTCAGCACCTCGCGCTCAAGCTCCCCCCATTCGCCCTGCCGCCGTCAGCGACATTCCTGCCTGCACCGCCCGGCCGCCTGCGGGGCAAGTGGATCATCCCCATTCACGGGCCCAGTGTTGGCTGTCCAGGCGTAAGCAGCGGCTGGCTTGCTACGAATCCAGACGAGGCGCAGGAAGTTCGGGCGGTCATCGAACGCCGATTGCGGAAGGCAGCAAAGGCAGCGAGGGCGGCTCGGATCGCCACCGCAGCGACGGTCATCGCGAGACAGCCGGCTGTTTCCCCGCTCGAGGAGTCGGGTAGAAGTAATTCGCAGGATCACCGACCGCCGGTGCGAGCGGTGGCGCCAGTCAAGTCGAGCTCGGCCATACCGGTCAAAAGCTCAGCCGATACTTCGATCTCGGCAAGCTCCTCGCCAGCCTCGCCTCAAACGATCCTGTGGACGCCTCCCCTACTCAAGTCATTTCACAAGGCGCTGCATTCGCTCGCTCAGAAGAGTCACCTTGGACCCGTCTCATTCGTCCTTCACCCTTCGACTCTTCCCCTCACCGCCCGTACCAACGGCCGAGCACCGGCAGTCGGCGGCAGGAACCCCGTCTGCTTCGGCGATCACTACCGGATCTACGTCGACCTCGCTTATGCGCTCAACGTTCGCGAACTACTCGAGACGCTTGATCTTCGGCTCGAGTCTTCGAGCATGGACGGGCGCGATCCCGCCCGTGCACGGTCGCTCGCAGGCTCCAGACTCGCGCTTGTCAGCGACATTGGCGAAGTCCTGCTCGTCGCATAGTGAAGCGCGAGTCGCACTTACTGAAATCTGTCCTGATGTCTTAATGGAAATTGAGCCAGCGGCGGCTGCAAAGGGGTCATTGACCTTTGTTCGAGGCAGGAAGGCCGACGCGCAACAATCGTGGCACACAAACCGAGGCGTTGGAAGAGGGAGGGAGGCCACACGTTGAAACACGCACAGGTCGGCTGACGTTGTCCTGCTTGGGTGATTGATCGATGCTGCTCACTAACAAAACAGGCTTCAGATGGGCCAGAGCAGTCTTCCTTGCTCTCAGCTCAGATCGCAGCCAGGTTCGAGCAAACGAATGCGCATCATACAAAAGCAAAGTAACAGTCTCTAAGTGTGGCACAGCAGCATCTCCCTCTAATCGCGGACGGCCTTGCCGTGCTTGTCGTTCCAGGCCTTCTGCTCTCCCTTGGCGGCGGCCTCCCAGTAGCTGCCAGGCTTGCCCGGGAACGAGTAGTTCTCAATTGCCTCGGGCTTGAAGGTGATCGAGTAGCCGCCGTTGGGGTCTTGCGGGACGTTGTAGCGGCCCTCCTTGTTGATCGAGACCGGGTAGATGTACTGGTTGTGGAGTTCATCGACCCACTCGAGGACGTTGCGCTCGCACGAGCCGCTGACGCAGATGTAGTCGATCAGCGAGAGGTGAATGACCATCTCGCAGAGACCGACACCACCGGCGTGCGGGCAGACAGGGACACCCGCCTTGGCGGCCATGAGCAGGACTGAAAGGACCTCGTTGACACCGGCGAGGCGGCATGAGTCGATCTGGCAGACATCGATGGCCTCAGCCTGGAGGAGCTGCTTGAAAACCATGCGGTTGTGTCTGCGGCATTGAAAAGGGGTGAACGCGTCAGTGAGCAATGAGGAGGAGGATATGCAGGAGGGGGAACGCACGCGTGCTCGCCGGTGGCGACACCGATGCCGTGGGGCTTAAGGCCCTTGCGGATCTGAGCGTGGCCAGAGATGTCGTCGGGCGCGGTGGGCTCCTCGATGAACCTGAATGCGGAGACAAGACAGAGTCGATTAGCGCTCTATACCTGTCAAAGAGAAGTTGCAGAGAGACGCACCAGGGGTTGAGAGGCTTGAGCTCCTTGACGTAGTCGATGGCCTGCGCGACGTCCCAGACCTGGTTGGCGTCAACCATGAGAACGGTGCCTGCGGCCGACGCGTTCTTGCCGGCGACCGACTCAGGCGTGATCTTCTCGCGCCACTCAGGCAGGTTCTTAGGGTCATCAATGATTTCGCGGATGACGCGGCCTCGCCGAAGGTCGTCCTCGACGTTGGCCCCAACCTTCAGCTTGAAGTGGTTGAAGCCCTGGTTCAGAGCCTCCTTCGTCAACTGGCGGACCTTGTCGTCACTGTAGCCGAGCCAGCCGACCGAGGTGGTGTAGGCCGGGTAGCCTCGCTTGATCATCGTCGCCTCGCGCTCCTTCTTGCCAGCCTCCTTGTCCTTGAGAATCTTGAGCGCCTCGTCCGGGGTAAGGAAGTCGGTGATGTAACGGAAGGTGACCGACTTGACAAACTCCTCTGAAGAGCAATGAGTGACAAGAAGACGGTCAGCTTCACGGCGTGTGGTGGCGGCCGGCTATAGACGGCGAATTTCAACGCACCAGGGGTAAAGTCGGCAATGAGCTTCCACAGCGGCTTGCTGCGGCTCTTGGCGTACAGGTCCCAGATGGCGTTGCTGACGGCGCCGGTGGCAATGTGGACGACTCCGTGAGAAAAGCGCAGCAATGGGGCGGAGGTGGGCAATGTCAGCGTCTGGCGTCGAAGATGCGCTGCACGCGACCGGCTGGTAACTCATCTTCTCGGGTCCAATCCAGCGCATCTGAGGGTCCGAAACGAGATAGTTCCAAGTGGCGCCCATGTTCTCGAAGAGCTCCTCGATCTTCTTGCCCTTGATGCGGGCGGCGATTAGCCGGATGGTGTCGCAGACCTGAGGAGGCGCAGTCGTCAACAGAAGCCGCAGTCAGCTTCACGGCGCCTGGATGCAATTATATACGACGCGGGACGCACAATCTCGTTTCCGCGACCGATTGTGAAGGTCATACCGGCGCCCTCGAGGTCCTTGTTTTCCGTCTGGAGCGTGATGTAGGCCGACGAGTAGTCGCCTAAACAAGAGCGGCAGCATGCAGGACGTCAGTCTGCTGAATCAGTACCGCTTAGTCGAGCGAATCGAGCCAGACGCACACTCGGTGTTCTACAGGCTCGCCAAAAGGCGGAAGCAAGCATTGGAGGAAAAGTGGCAAAGTCAGCTAGCGGACGCAAAGCGAAGGGGGCGGCGCCAGGGTCGAAGATGTGCGCGGGACGCCTCAACCGACGACTAGGAGGAATAACGCACCATGGCGTCCGTGCCAGCCGCGCTCTCGTTGGTCGGGAAACGGACATCGTGGACGACGAAGCCGGTGATCGTGAGGTCTGCAATCGTGAGAAAAGCCAGTCTTTAGTTCACTGGCGACAACAGGGATTCGGAAGGGAGCGACGGGTCCGGGCCGGACCTCCGTGGTTGAAGAGGGACAGCGCTCGTCGCTACAGAGCCGCTCCCCACCCATACCAGATTGCGCCCAGAGGAGAGAAGAGAGACTCACCAGACATGGTGCGAGGTCGTAAGCAAATGAAGAAGGCAGAGGAAGAAGGGGAGAGAGGGGGGGGGTGATGGGTGACTGCAAAGAAGGCGGACGACGGCTGGCCCTTTGAGCGGCGCGCTGCTCGCTGGCCGGCGGGGTCGTCCGGGCCGGCGCCGGGCCGCCGCAGGAGGCGATCGACGAGAAGGCCACGCCCGCCGACCTCGGTCGACCAGAAGGACCCCATTTCTTACTCCCGGCATTCATTCGTAAAAGAAGATGACGGCACAGTCCTCATATACACCGCTAGCTGTTCCTTACTGTTGTTTGTTGTAACGCTCAGGGAAGAGGAGATGGTACTGGGGTGGTCTTCCTGCGCCGGTGCTTCTCGCAACGGCTGCTGCGCTTGCTTTCGCTCTCCATCCCCCGACCCCGCAAATCGCGCGCCGGAAATAAGCGAGTCGATAGCCGGCGGTCTGCGCGACAGGCGAGGCTGCGACAATATCATAAACGGATGCACGAGCAGACAGGCGGTGACATCGGAGTCGAGGTGCGTCCTGCGACTGCAGATCAATTGTCGCGCCCAGACAGTGAGCCGATGTCCCAGGGCAGGCGGCGGGTCCGGCCTTTGCCGGCTTTCGAAAACTGGCAGCGTAGAGACGACCATTGGACCGGCCGGGTTCAAGTGTCGTGCCTCTGCGGCGGGGCCCTCATACTACGACAGCGTTGTGCGGAGACGAGACCCGACGATGCACCAGCTCGGGACCGACGCGACGGCGACGCGACACCAGCTACTGGCCCATCATAACCCTCTCCTTCGTAAGAATGCCCGAGTTGCTTGTGATGGTCAAACGCGAAGGGTACAACATCGTCTACAAGCGCATCCGTCCCTGCTCCCAAGACACTCGGAGACAAAGTTGGGCTGTCTATTGGTTCAGAAGATGAAGGACGACCGGCCGACTTCTAGTTAGCCTCCTTGGTGGCAAGCACGCGGAAGGCGCCGAGGCTGTCGACGACGTAGGTCGGCGTCGTCCCGCTGGGCTCGATGTCAGCCACTTGGTTGACGCCGGTGAGAACGAGCAAGGTCGATGTGCCCGAGGTGTTTCCAAACTGAGAGTAGGCAAACAGCGAACAGCATCAGGATCGAGCAACTGCAGCTGAGAGCTAACCCTTAAAAAGCTGACCTCGATGTCGGTGTTGAGCCGGTCACCAACCATGAGTGTCCGCTTGACGTCAAAGTGCCGCCTGGAACGTGAGGTTTTGGTCAGCCTCGGACTATCACCAAGCTCCGGTGATCAAAGACGTACTTTGCCACGATGCAGTCCATCATCGACTTGTTGGGCTTGCCTGAAAGCGAGTGCAGGCAGGTACTAATCAGCGCCGAATATTAGGCCTCGCGGAGGTGAGAAACGCAATCGCACCGACGACGATGGGCGTCTTGCCGGTCGAGAATTTGAGCGGGGCCGAGATGGCGCCGCTGCCCGGGTAAAAGGCGCCATGCGAAGGGAAAGTCGAGTCCTCGTTCGTAAGAACAAAGTGGCAGCCCTCGTTGTGCATGATGCACATGTGGGCCGTCGCGAGCTTGCGGTAATTGATGTAAGTATCGAAGCTGTCGTCAGAGACGCGCGACCGGTGTCAGCTCGGGTAGCCGTCACTGTTCGGACGGCCAGAACAAACCCGCAGAGGACGGCGCCGACGTCAGGGTCCGCCTTGATGCCAGCAAAGTCTTGGCTTGGCAGCGGCTCATTGGATGTGGGGTCCTGCCGAAGGTGCACAAGCGGTCTCCTTCAGCCAACGCTCCTCCAGGAATGACAGCAGACAAACGAACCGAGCCTCCGCAGACGGTGAGTCCCTCGGACCGGAGCTCGTCCTCGAGGCCCGACTCGCCGATGACGAAGACCTTCTTGTCCTTGGGCAGGTCGAGGATCTGAGCGATGTATACGGCCGAAGCGTAGGCCGAGCCAAAGATCTCATCCTAGACAGTTGGGACGAAGGGAACATCAGCGACCAGAGCAGCGAGCAGCAAGACGAGATAGGCAGCTCGACGGAATGGGGAGCGGGCAGACTGGCCAGCGCGGCTGGGATGCGGGGCAGAGACGCGACGCCGGCCGCTGCGCTTGGAAGGCAATCACGGCAACGACGTGTGCTTCCTTCTATACCATTTCAGTTCTGTCGCTCTGATGAGCGAACATGCTCCGACAGAGTAGAGCTGTCGAGGGGGAGCGACACGGCGCTGGCGAAGGGGAGCTGCGCACCTCGGCGGCCTGGATGCCGAGCTTATCGAATTTGGTCTTGTACTGCTTGCGCGACTTGGTCGCATTGTTGCTGACAAATACTGAGATTGAGCACGTCCTGAGGTTGTCAGCTGACTTACTCCTTTTGCGCCTTTGGCTGATCCAACTAAGTACGCACCGAGGTCCTTGCCTGCGGAGGTAGGGGAGAGAGCACGCGTCAGCCGTCAAGGGCTAAGCCTGAGCGTCGATCAAGCTGCGACGTACCAAGCGAACGGAAATACTGAAGCGTCTCCTTGACGTCGGGTACGAGTTCGTTGCCCTGCCAGATGACCTGGAGCAGGCAGAAGAGGCAAGGCGATCAGTCCCGGTCCACAGCCAGCGGCAACAGCCGGGCGCGACCGGCTGGAGAGGGCCAACTGACGCCGTCGCAGTCCAAGAGGATAGTGTCGTGGTCGGCGAGCACCTGAGCAAGCTCTTCGGTAGTCTTAAGGTGCATCATTTCACAGATTCGGGAATGCAGAAGTGCTGAGGAGAAGAAGAAGAAGAAGAAGAAGGAGGGACTTCGAGGTCGGGGATCAATAAGAATCGGATCCAGTGCGGCGAGTCAGGGCAAGCTGTCGGCTCGTGACCGACGTGGCTTCGAGTAGCCTTCGACGGTAACCTTGCCTGCTCTTCAATCGTCACAGACGCATCAGGTAGAGCATACTATCCGAAAGTCATCTGGCATATGAGTCAGGTGAAATGCCTCTTGCAATCATCGGCAGCTGGGCGGTAGCTGATGAAGATGCGTCCACCTTACCTGCTGCAGCCACATCGGTTCAGTTCGACTTCCTCGACTGCCCGAGACTATCTTGGTCGCATAGCAGTCCACCCGGATCTCGCCCTCGCATTCGACACGTAGCAGGCGCACCCTGATCTGCGACGAAGACTTCAAAGAATTCCTACATGGTCCATCTTGCCCCTGAGCTCCTCCAGCTCATTCTGGAGGAGGTTGCCGCCCCGCTGGCCCGCAGTCGCGCCCCGACGCAGGTACGACTCGTGGACCGGCCAGCCCTCTGGACCGTCGAGGCACAGCTGCTGCAGTGCATGATGGTGTCGAAACAGTTTCACGTAAGCTTTGTTGATAGTCGCCGCCGTATATATGGGCTGACTCTTCAGCGTGAACGGCTGGTGAACAGGACCTTTGCTTGCCGCTCCTGTACGCGAACGTCGGCCTGCCTTGCGACCGCACGGACATGAGCTACGAGCTGGCAGAGGAAGCTGCAGCACGGCTCAGAGCATGGAATCGTGCCCTCGACCAACGCCCTCACTTAGCCGATGTCGTCAAGGCCGCGTGGGTGTACGAGAGAAGCTCTCTGTCGCAACGGGTTCGGGCTTGTCGCAACCTGCAACACCTCACGACCTCGACCCGCGATCTGTTCTCGCGTTGGGACATTCGGGTGGAGCAGTCGCAGCGTCCCCGTCTACTCTCGCTCGACAGCTTTGACGAAATGAACGGGTTTGGCGACGATGATGACCCCATCGTCTCGCCTTGGGTGTCGTTCGACTTCTCTGCCCTCCGGAGCTTAGCATTGGAGACCATGCTCGCGGATGTCGCGCCGTGGCAGTGGGTCTGTACCCTATCGCCAGGTTTGCGCTTTCTTCAGCTGGAAGTCTATGGCGGCGACGTGCCAGAGCAGGAGATCGCCAGCCTGATCTCGCGCCACGGGCCGACCTTGCGTCACCTCCGACCCTCAGTCGGCATCGCCTGGTCGACGGGTTCCAATGCTGCCGACCTGCTCCTACCCCTGGCCGTCTCTTGCCCCCTTCTGACCTCGTTCGGCACGGACATCATTGATGTGTACAATCACGACCGACGCTACATCAGTCGGCTGCTTCCCAGACTGTTTGAAGGCGGCCATCCGACCCTTCAGGCACTTGAGTTCGGCGCCAACGGCAAGGCGACGGTGGATGCTCTCCGGCTCGTCCGGTCACTCGTCCTTCGATCTGGGAACACCATTCACAAGCCTCGGCTTGCTCGTCTGCAGCGACTTAGACTTTCGGGCATGTCGCTGCGGCTGTATAGAGGGGCAGACGACGACATTGAAGCGCTTCTTGCGCAGGGAATCGAGGTCAGTGACATGGACGGTCCAGTCGCAG
Source organism: Cystofilobasidium macerans (assembly GCA_014825765.1). NCBI lineage: Eukaryota > Fungi > Basidiomycota > Tremellomycetes > Cystofilobasidiales > Cystofilobasidiaceae > Cystofilobasidium > Cystofilobasidium macerans. Next base: position 42,501 of record MVAP01000008.1, on the reverse strand, counting down.
TTGGGTCGGCGGCCCGCTGTCGATCATGAACTCACCGCGCCCCGGAGCCTGTCACGAGGTCAATCTCGCGAGCCAGATCGGTCTCGTTTGATCCTGGACGAAAACACTACGGTCCCGCCCGGTTCCGGAAGGGAAAGTCATGCGATCGGGAGCAAACGGGTAGCACAAGACTCTCCCCGGCTCGCTACGTGTGACGCCGACGAAAGCGGGATCGAGTACGGAGTTCTGGGTCGGACCGAGGAGGGGAAAGGGGAAAGGGGGGGGGGGGGGTCCCGATAAGAGGCGACGGGGCGGAGGGCGCTTGAGAAACCTTGAGTATGAGCCAGTCTCCTTGAACCGACTCTCGCCAACCATGCGGGAACCGTCTGCAGGGCGACTAGTCGAGAACCGGGCGAGCCACCAGGAGGGCGTATCGTCCGGCCTCAGAAGGGAGTCTCAACGGCAGCTCACCCACCCCGGCTGTCCTCCAAGACACGACCCGCACGGCGATTTAGGACGAGCTCCCCGAGTTGTCGATTGACCTCGCCGTACCGATGCCGCGTCGCGCTGCTCTCATGGACGTTGTGTTCAAGCTTGCCTGAGCCTTCTTCGTGTGGGGTGTGAGGCGACGGTTGTGTCTCATAGGCCTGCCGGGCGGACTGCGGCGGTGGGTGGCTGGCAGACTGCGGGAAGGGCGAGGAGGCCATGTCCGGCCGAGGCTGGCGCGGACGGTGCTGCAGAGAATCGAACGCAAGAGGCGAGGATTAGCGGGAGACGCCCTTGAGAGCAGTCCAAGCGGACAATCTTGACGCACGAGCGAGTGTAGCAGCTGATTCATGCCGGCGTAGGGCGAATCGGCAAGCGCGTCGAGGTTGTCTTGGATCGTGCCTGCGGTCGCGTCCCAGGTGTCGTTCCCCTCGTCGTCTTCGTCGTCCGGCTCGTCGTCCTCCATCATGCCGCGCCGAGTCGGCCGACCAAAGGATACCCTACGCGAGTTGTCCTGACCGTTGGACGGTACCGGCAATGTCGGCGGCCCCATCAGCGGTGTGGTGGCCTCCTGCTGTGAGCGGCCTCCACCGAAGGCACCGAGCGGGCCCATGCCGTCAGGCGGCCGCCCATGAGCTCCGCTAGCGGCAACGCTGCTGGCTGAGCTCGAGCTCGACCATGGCGGATGCTGATCGACAAACGCCGGGTGAAAGAGAGGCGCGTTGCGATGGTGGGCGTGCGAGTTGTGCTGCGCGCCAGCCGCCCCTCGAGGCGTGTGGATGCTCGGGCCGCGTCCAGCCGTCGCCTGCTGGAGCAAGGCAGCCGACGCCGGCGGAAAAGGCGGGAAGTATGAGGGGGATTGGACGGACGGTCCGAGCGGAGAGGGTGCCGCCTGTGATTGTAGGCCGTGTGGGAGAAAGTAAGACGACGGCGGCGGCGGTCGGCCAGTAGGCGAGTAGAAGGTCGAGTCGGCGGGAAGGTCCCAGGGCGAGCCGGCCGGCTTCGTCTGATGAGCTGCAGGCGCGGGAGGGACGTCCCCTCGCCAGCCAGAGGGACCGGCGGCAACCCACCGGGGTTGCTGCCAGCTGCCGGTGTCGGCTTCACTCTCCTCGTGCAGCGAGACGGGCCCCTGCTGGGAGGACGAGCCTTGTTGCGAAGATGTGTGCCGCCGGCGCTTGGTAACCTGGTCGAGCGGCGACGACGGTGGCGACGACGACCGCAGACGCTTAGATGTCGCGAGCATCCGATAAGAGGATCGCCGTGCTAGCGCCGTCGACAAAGGCAGGTAAGGGGAGGGACACTGATGTGAGGTGCAAGGAGAGGGGACGTCCGAGCCGCGTGCTGGAGCCGACGGAGGCGCGTGCGCAGGCAATGCGCTCTGCAGGACCTTTGTTCGTCGGAGCTCGCTGTGCCGATTCGAAAGGTGACGACAAGGCGTTTACCTGGTATCAAGCTTTGTCAAGGGCTCGGGCTGTGCCTGCGAGTCCGACAGAGGGTTGCAACGGAAAGAGGCTGTCGAGGTCAACGTTGTGTTGGTCGAGCCAGCGCCCGGCGCGGTTGGCGGCAGCATCCCTTCATGAACAAGGCGCATGCGACCCTCGACATTGGCGTTCGGGCTCCCAAAGTCCACCACGTCATCCCAGCTTCCTGAACCTGAGCAAGCTATCGAGAGAAGCAGCTCGATTTCTCATTGATCGTTCAGCGACATCTCGAGCACGAGCCGCAACTCCTCGTCCTCGCGTTGCTCGCGCGTCATCGCCCTCGCTTCGCTTCCGACGGCCCGTAGCGACGGCGACACTTGGGCGACGAGCGAGGGCGACATATTCGCGCTATGAACATTTGGCGGTGATCGAGCGATGGCGCTCCATGATGGCTGAGGTGGCCTCGACGGAACGAAGGGGATCGGACTCGAAGCCGCCTGCTGCTGCTTACCTTTGCCGACGGGCGGGGGCGACCTTGACAGCATGGCCGGCCACTCGGTCCGATCATCAAAGCTGCCGAAAACGGGCGTCGGGGCGGTCGATGACCGACAAGACGTCGAGCGGTCCTCGTACGCGATCCGAGTCGAACGAGAGGGGGTCGAGGACTGGTAGAGAGCCTGAACGGAGGCAGAGGACGACGGTCTTTGATCGGCGTTGTCGTCGTCGTCATCGTCGAACAACATCTCAAATTGACCGTCACCGTCGTCGTCTCCGGCCGGCTGGTCGAGCATGCTCAGCTCAAGAGCCTCTCGCAGCGTCTCGTCCATGTCGTCGTCCGCGTGGGGCGGCTGAATCGAGCTCGAAGAGGGTGCGAGCGCATCAGAGCCTGCGATGGTCGCTTTGGCTGAGGTCGACCGTAGGCGGGCCTCCTCCTCTTCCTGGCTGAGAAGGAGAGCGTACGCCATCTGCTCCTCGACCGTGAGGTCAAGCCCGCCAAAGACCTTGTCGCGCATGGCCTGTTCCTTGGCGACAGCCGACTGCAGCGACTCCTGCGCTTCTTTATGGGCTCGGCGGGCCGACGAGATCTCCGATTGAAGCTCGAATTGGGCTGCGAAAGGGGCGCACGGGGGACCGCCAACAATCAGCCTCTGCCAAGACAGACCGTGACAAGAGGATGAGACACACAATGTCCGCTCTTGCCGTTGGGCGTCCGCATGCCAGTCCAGCCCGAGGTGCCGGCCTTCTTGTTGACAACCTTGCCCTTCCACTCGCTCCTACCCTCGCGCTCGCGTCCACCGGACCCCATCCGCCAGCTGAGGATCTTGCCTCCGACGCATGCGACGAGCATGTCGCGCTCAAGCACGATTTGCGACACCCGCCAGAGGGCCGGATCGAGGGCGCCCGCTGCAAGATGAGGCCGCAGATGACGGGTAGCCGAGCGGTCGTTAAACGTACGCAGGAACGTCGGCGGGCTGACGAGAGGATCGTAGACCTTGAGCACGCCTTCCAGACTGTCGAGAAGATTTGGGGACGGTCCGAGGTTAGTGGCTGGCCAGACGGCCAAGCAAATTTGGAGACGCACCTTCCAACAAGGACCAGGCCCATCGTGCATTCGAGCGCTGTCACCTTGCCGTCGATCGCTCGCCATTGCTGGACGAGCCCGCCGTCATCCCAGTTCCAGAGCCGGACAACGCCGTCGCCGTCGCCCGTAACGACGAATTTGCCCTGGCCGACCGAGCCGAGCGCGCGACGCTCTATTGAGGTCGACATAGGCAGGTGCAAGACCTGTCGCTCGTCATCGACGACTGCGGGAATGGCCACCTCAGGCGCGATTGGTTCCGTTGCGTTGACCGCGTCAGAGGATGGGATTCGACTTAGAGCTGGCGTTGGCCCGAGCGAAATCGAGTGCTGGAAGGGCAGTCCAGGCGGCAACGGAATCGTACACTCGACATGGAAGCAGGTGAGCTCGGCCGCGTCGGCAGACGGCGGCTCAAAGGCGGTGGGCGTAACGTGCGGCAGCTCGGCAGAGTTGTCTGGGAAGAAGATGACCAAGCGCTTGAACGTATTGGACGGCGTCGCATGCAGGAGGACGCGGATCGTCACCGCCGCTGAGAGATTCGGAGTCGCAGGGATATCATCGACGTCGAGGCTGAGGGTGATCGTGCGATTCCGGTCGCCCACGATCGTCGCTCGGAGCTCCTCATCGACCCACATGGCTCGTCGGCCGCCGTTGGACAACTTTTCTTCGGCCCCGGTAACGCCTGTCCAAACGGTGAGGACGCCGCTGTCGGTGATACTGGCGACCGTCCCGCCGGCCCGCTCGTCCCAGCAGACGCAACGAACCGTCTCACGCGCTGAGCGCTCGTCCTCGGTCGCTCTGCCGGACCACAGCCGCTGTAGCGTACTTTGTACACGACCGGCCGACGGCGGGGGAACGCCCCAAAGGATGACCCGGCCGTCGGCGCCGCCGCTGAGGACGATTGCACCGTCTTTCGCACCAGAGAGAGCGACAACGGGACCCTCATGTCCTTCGCCGGCGACAGCGTGAAACGTCTTCGCCGACGTCTTCCCATTGCCTGTCGCGTAGCCAGCGACGAGCGTACAGCCGACGCCACCTTCGGCGAAACCCCACACGATCGTTGGCGTCTCTCGCTTGCTCGCGAGCGCAAGGACGGTCGGCGGCGAGGCGTGGGCGGGCGGTTGCCAAAGCGAAGTATGGTCGGTCGTACCCCAAGGGTCGAGGTACCCCTTAGAGACCTTGCCGTTGGTGACGTCTGACCGTGCCGCAAGGCCGTGTGCAAGCGAGGCGCTCAAGAGCGACGGCGGTCGGAGCTGATGCGGAAGTGTATTTGGTGGCGGCAGCGGGTGAAAGAGCGACATCGTTGTGAGGTTTGACAGCCGGGGGTCGTACGTGACGACGGACGTCTTAGAGCGGCTCATTCGACTATTGTAATAAAAGTCAGCAAGAGACCAGATGCTGTCAGCAATGAGTCTCCTAACAGTGGCGATGAGCGCCGGCGTACGCACTCTAGAAGCCGTTCGCGACCGAGAGCTTCTCTCTTCCAGCTCTTGCCGCCCGGTCCTGGCAGGCAGCTTCGGGAAACGGCAGCCGCTCCTCGTCCAGCACGAACGTAGTTGCGCAGGTAGCACGCTCGCCATACGGCCTCGTCGTCAACGGCGGCGAGGAGGTGGTGGGCGACCTGGCGGAGGACAAGCAGTGTCGAAGGCGGCAGGTACGAGAGGATCTCATGCAGGGACTCGATCGGGAGCAGAAGGAGCGATCTGTGACGAAGAGCAGAAGAAAAGAGTTAGTACCTGTGGCTCTGGGCTGAGAAGTCGAGCGAAGCGTGAGCAAGAAGGACATACGACCCGGAACGTGCGAGCTGGCTCGAGCCAGCCAGGCCCTCGTCGTCGTCGCCCGCCTCATCTTCGTCGCTCTCGTCGAGACTGACGCCGGAAGCTCCACCGAAGTCCCAAGCCTTCCTCGGCGTCGCAAGATCTAATCGGTTCGGCCGGCGGTCCTTGCCTCTCCCCTTGCGGGTGTCGACTCCGTGGTCGACGGAGGAAGGCAGGCTGTGATGCGCGTCGTCGTCATGCTGGGTGGCCGGCTGGGCTGGGCTCGAAGGATAGTCTGTGGGTAGCTGGATGCGTTCTGGAGATGTGACAGGAGGGCTAGGGTGCATAAAAGGGTCGGTCGAAAGGGGAGGAGGGTCGGCTGGCGTTGATTTGAGCGGATCGTAGTTGGCCGAGAAGGAGGCAAGGCGGCAACGGTCGCCGTCTCGTCCTCTTGATCATTATCCTCGATCTCCCTTTTCACCCAAAGACGGCATCACAGGCCATGTCCGACAGCTCTCCGCTCCTGCCTCGGCACGACCCTGATGCTACGACGTCCAGACCGCACTCAACTACGTCGCTCTCGGCCTTTCCTTTCGTCGACCCCTCGGCCTGGGTGCGTCCGCGAGCGTCATCGGCGATGTAGCTGAGGAAAGGGACGCTTACTCTGCCCGTCGATTTCCTGCCGGCCTGCCCAATCATAATACTGCTAGTCGACGGTTGACGACCGTGTGCGTGGAGGCAGCTCGCAGTCGTACCTTGAGCGCCTAAGCTGTGGCAAGGAGAGCGATGGTCGGGGCGTTGCTCTGGTTGACTCCGATCACGGCGTCCGCTTCTACGGCACACTGGGTGCGTCCGCTTGGCATGTCACTCTCTTTTGCGAACGCTGCGGCTAAGCATTTCGATTCTTACGTCAACTACAGACATAAAGACGCTTGGAGGGGCCGGCTTCGCCTCGCAGTCGTACACGTTCCCGCCTGACGCACCGCTCGCCATCTCGCCGACGTCGTCTGCAGGCGTCCGGCTCCACTTCCTGCCTTCTCCGACGTCCTCAACGACCGCTTCGGAGAAGTCACCCTGTCACTCGCCTGACACGTTGACGTTCATCCTCAAGACGGCGCCGCCGCCTGCTCAGCGCCCCGATGGCCGGCTCGAAGCGACCCTCTCGTATGAGGCGCACGTCGTCGCGCCCCTTCACTCGGGTGGGCACATCGACCTCCCTTGGTCTTCGTTCGAGCCAACGTACCGCGGCAAGCCGCAGAAGGATGCTCCGGCCCTTGACCCGAGAAAGGTCAAGGCGATCGGACTCATGTGCCGGAGCGATTTCGGTGCACAGGAGGGCGAATTTGAGTTTCTCCTCCGCAAGGTCGAGCCGTTTCGGAGGAGCCGGTTGGCGCCGATGGCGTGGTTCGACCGCCTCCAGTCCGCACTTGTAGCCTTGTTCAATCGCTGTCGCTCGTGGATTCGATGCTGAAGCTCGCCTGTTCTTGGGAGTGAGGCAAGGCCGTTGCGGCGCCCGCTCGCAAAGCTACACTGACTCTTGAGGCAAATGCTGACCAGCCGAGAGTCGCCCTGAATCAAGAGCAGCCACATTCATCGCAGAGCGATCAGAAAATGACTGACTGTGGTTTGAGGACAAGGGATGGGGGTTTGCGATCCAGGTCTACACACCGCCGCCCAACTGCCGATGCCCACTCGCGCCGTCGCTCCACGTCTGGCGCTCAGTGTGCACCCAGACGGCGAGCTTCCTCCCCTTTCCTCCCCCGCCGCCGCTTCCCCTGCCATGCTTTCCATTGCTCCCGCCACGCTCGTACCGCAAGACGTCTACGCCTTCGCCCTCCTCGTCCACGTCATTAGCTTTGGTCTTGATGCCGCTCGGCCAGATATGGTCAGTCGACTCGTTGCCGTCCATCTCAGCTAGCGAGATCGACGGGCCGTCGCCTCCGAGGTCGAGCGTTGAGTCGGACCCGTCTCGGCCGCGCTGATGGCGATTACCGGCGTGCGCGAGCCTTCCGGTCGATGACAATGCGGGCGGTCGAGAGGTGGTCGACGGGCCGCCACCGCTGAGCGAGTGCGAGCCAAAGTTGCCGGACGAATGTCCTCGACGGGCCTTTAGGCGCCAAGCGACGAGGACATCGTCTGTCAAAGACATCCGTGCAGAGCGAGATCGAGCGTGTGAAACAATCGTGAGCACGACTACCGGAAGACTTGTTCAGTGCGAGCCATGATTACATACCTTGCGAGGCGAAGAGTACAAAGACGGCCGGCGGGATAGAAGCGACGGCAAGGTCGCCGGCCGGACTCGTAGAAACGTCAGCCTGGTCGAGGTGCAGGTTGAGCAAAAGGTGTGATCAACCGCATGTCCCGAGGGTGTGACGTCTTTACTGAGTCCGTTGAGACGTACGACGAGAACGGCAACAATGAGTGCCATCAGGACGAGCAGGCCAAAGAAGCCGACCCGGAAGACGAGGCCGAGGTTGACACCCTCAAAGCGATCAGCAAACCTTGCCGTCCTTCCGGCGCCGCGCAACGTTGTCTTCCGACCGCCCGTCGTCGGCGCGGTTGTCGAGACAGGTTGGGAGGACGACAGTTGAGGAGGATCAGGGTATGAGGCAAGATCGTCCAGCCGAGTGCTCGAATGCGACAGCGCGCGGAAGGCTCGCCAGTGACGGATCAGGATCGTCGCCGCGACTGCCTCGAGCGTCAAGACGGCAACCTCGAAGATAGCACAGATGATGGACGACCAGAGGTTGAGAGCGTCGTGCTCAATCGTCGCATAGAAGATGGCCTTGTGGACGATCGTCTGGTCCTCGAGGCTAAGGACAACGCCGGCGACGATGAACGCTATCCAGACGACCCACGGTCCGGCGAGCAGAACGATCGTTAGGAGCTTGGCGTCAGCGAAAGCCCGCCAGCGACCCTGCGACGAGATGATGCGGCTGAGAATGCGGACGACCATGGCGAGGGCCGCGCCAGCTGCGGCGGGCGTCGAACCGGGCACGAAGGCGCCTAAGCGATCGATCACACGAGGTGTCAGCCGGTGGGCCGCCTTGAGTCATAGAGAAGGGTAAGAAAGGCGTCACGGGCGAAGTGGAAGAAGGGAGTGCAGGATAGACGCACCGTTGAAGAGGGCAAGGCGAAAAGAAGGCTCCTTGCCTGCGAAAAGCGTGCCAGAGAGAAAGCTGTCATTAACGGCCATTGGAAGCAGAGCACCATGTTGCGTCAGCGCCCGCTCGGCATAGATTCAAGGGGTAGCAAATGAGGCGCGCCGGGTGATCATGGAATCCGGTGTGCCAAGACGAGCGGCGAAAGAGCCTGAGGGAAGTAAAGTGGGGGGGGCGAAGATGAATGGGCACGTACACGGCGCTCGCGGTCCACTCGTAAACGAGAAAGACAAGTAAAAGCGAGTGAAGCGTTGCGTCTCGTCGAACGCCGTCGGCAAAGAGGAAGGTCAGGAGGAGGGCTCTGAAGAGCCAGGAGGGTATTGGTTGTCAAAAGGGAAGGATGAGCTTGTGATTAGCGGCAGGTCAAACATCTAACGGTTGCAGCGGCCAATCGGCTCCAGATCTATCGAAGATGGAATGGGGGGGGGGGGGGCAGGAAGATCAAGCAGACTGGACGCACGAGAGACCGATGATGCCGAGGAAGTGAAGCGTGAAGTAGGGAACGATCCACCGGAGCGGCTGGGCGTAGTCTGCTGCGACGTGAGTCATGGTCCAGGGTCGGACCGCCTGGCTGGCTCAATGGAAGGCTGAATGGATGGCCGTTGGGCGGAAAGATAAATCGAGCTCTGCTCCTCTTTAGAGGCGAAGAGAAGCGAGGTGGGTGTTGAAAGGGGACAGAGGGAAGGAAGGCGCTTGACCTGCCTTTCCCCTCTGCCCTTTCAGGGGAGAGGCAATTCGGCTCCTCGTGGTGCTTCGCCGGACGAAGATCCTCTTTCGTCCTTGAGAAACAATTCCAGCCGGCCCGGCCGGCCGTTACACCCAGCTTCATTAGAAGGCGCACGCGAGGAGAAAGGGGTCTGGCAAGCGATGAAAGGGGGGAGGGACGAGCGACATGGTGAAGGCGAGCAGCCGCTCCGGCAGGCCGTTCCGGATCGAGCCCGCGGAGGCCGACCCTACAGCGAACCTAGCCCAGCTCAAGTGGATAAGCGTAGTTGGCCCTGAAGAGCAAGCTGGAGCGAGGTTTTGGCAGCTGGAGGCGATAGGGCTCGAGAAAAGAGCGATGTCGATCGTCGGCGCGAGAAGACAACACAGGTTTGCTGACACGCGCCAAGCGGCCTCATTGATGTCGAACACTTGATAGACCTCGCTTTAGGCGCCTCAAGAGAGCATGCTCGACGGCGGCGCTTCCTCTTGTCCAGACGAGGACCAGCTGGACAGGCATTTCCAGGCCGATCAGGAGGAGGGGGCTGAGCTTCCTTTCTTGACTCGCGCGGGGCTGCTGCGCGCCGCACGAGGTCCATCGGTTTTCTCGGCCGTGCTTCTTCGGCCCTCCTCCCCCGTCTCCCCTTCCCCTCAGCCCGACCACCCAACAAGCGCCCAAGCCGGGGCCAGCCAGTGTCAAGCAGGAACCCATCAGATTAGACAGCCCGCCCACTTTTCGCCCCCCGGCTGGATCGCACGCTTCGCCTGGCTCGAGAGCCTGTGCCTGCCTGCCTGAGGCTTGCCGCTTGCCGCTTGTCGACCGGCCCCTTCCTCCTGCCCTCCTTCGGCCGAACGACTCCTCCCCTCGACACCGGCCGATCTTACCCGCCCATCCGGAGCCGCCCCCCTTCCTCGCCCGTGTCCCCACTCGGAGACTATTGTCCGAAGCGCCGTTGTTGCTATCATGGACGTCTATGACGACCCCTCGCCGGCCGGCTCATCAACCGCCACCCCGTCGGGGGGTCCCTCGTCCCACCCGGCTCAGCCCCAGCCGGCGACCAAGAAGCGCAAGAAGATGGCCTCGTCTCACTCACAGCAGCAGCACTACCAGCACAGCGCACCAGGCAGCGTCAGCGGAGGGAGGGACGACGATGACGCCAAGAAGAAGGGTTACTCGTGTAGCGAGTGCCATCGGCGCAAGGTCCGGTACGTCGCCGTGATCGCAACTCCACTTTGCAAGCTGCTTGTCCAAAACACTGATCCATCCCCGTACTTTCTTTCATCAACGGCATCATCTCGGCCTATGTGACCCCTTCCGCAGTTCCTGCCCCGTCCTCTTCTATCCTCCGGCCGCCACTTGACAGGCAACAGTCAGGTCATTCTATGTGCTGACGCCTCGCACCCCTTCAAACGCTCCTTCATGTTCAACAGCAAAAATGCAACCGAGAGTTTCCTTGCCAGGTACGTCGTTGAGAGACCGCCGTCCGCCTCCCCCGCCTTCCACCTTCCGCGTTTGCCAACGACCCCAAAGACGCTAGGCTGACCTTTGTCGTCACTTTCGCTTCGGGACCTCAACTGTAGCACTGCGTCGCGCGCAAGGTGCCCGACAAGTGCCTTCCATTCAGTCAGTCGGGACGCCGTCTCCACTTATGCATCCGCGCTCTCCTCTTCAAGACGCGCCCGCTTTTGCTGATCCTACTCATCTCCTTTCCATCATTGGTTGTCTCCTCCCCTTCTCTTTCGGCGCACATAAGCCCCCGGCAAGGCCGAAGACGACCTTCTCCCCCGCCTCGCTCGTGTCGAAAAGATCCTCTCCCTCCAGTTCCCACAGTTCAACGATCCGCACGCGCTGGCCGACTACCCGCTTCCGCAGGCCGTCGTCGAGATGCTCGCTCTGGCCAAGGCCGCAGGGCCTGGAGCCGGCCGAGGAGCAGGTGGGAGAGGGAGGGACGGCGGCGGAGGGAGCGATAATGAGGAGGATGATGACGAGATGCGGGAGGAGGACAAGGATCGTGGCAGGGGCCGGCTGACCAAGGGCAAGTGGTTCGGCGTCAGCGCTGTCCAGTCAATGTCAGAGGCACCCCTCCTCGGCAAGCTCCAGCCCGAGGCGTCGACGATGGACCTCCTTCAAGCCGAGCATGCGGCGATTGAGCTCCAGCTTGAGGACACGGCTACGCCGGCTGAGAACCTCCAGCGGCTAATCACGGAATGCGGTGTCTCGCCGACCAAGGTGGCCGAGCTCGTCCAGGAGCTCCCGCCGAAGGACTTCGCAAACATCCTCGTCGACTGGTTCTTCGCAAAGATCAACAGCTCGCGCTATCCGATCCACGAGGGCATGTTCCGGGGTGCGTCGCCCTGCCAATGTCTTATCAGTGCCTTGCACTCGTGGGGGGAGGCCGCGACTGACTTGTCCAGATCTCGCCAATCTTTTCTTTCAGCGGCCTATGAGTCGCTCTATGCGAACGGGCTCAAAACGGATCCTTCCAATGTCCGGTCGCTTCCGCTTGTCTTCATCGTCTTGGCGACCGTACGTCGTATCGCCCGTTGCCTTTCGTTCTGCTATCTCCTCGCCAGTCGCTTCTTCACTGACCGGCCTTGCCTTCGCCATGCAGGCCGTCCGACTTTCACCCGAGCATATCGGCGGCGACGATCGCACACGGCGGCTGACCTCGCTCCGCTACTACTGGTCGAGCCGGCGGAGCATACTTATCGCAACGGCGATTCAGAGTGAGAGCCTCGAACTCGTCATCACTCGTCTTCTCGTGCGTCGTCCTGTATCGCTAGCCGACAGCTGGTTGCCCGTAAACTCACCTCATCTCATCATTTACCCTTACACCGCTGTGTTTCGTGATCCCCAGAGCTCCCGCTACCTCATCATGGTGCACGACCGGCGGCTCACCGAGTGCTGGTCCCAGCTCGGGGCCTCGCTTCGGACGGCCCAGGCGATTGGCCTCCACCGGGACGGCACCAAGCTTGGGCTTGACGCCTTCCAGACTGAGTACCGCAGACGTATCTGGTCGTACCTCTACCACGCCGACAGGACGTACTCGCTTATCCTCGGCCGACCACCAGCCATCTCGGACGTCTACACTGATACGCTGTGCGTCCAAGGTCGAACCGACCTCTAATCTCCTCATGAAGGTCCCGCTGATGTACTGCATGCACCGCCTCTCCTTCAGCCCGCCGTCCAACCTTGAGGACGCCGACCTCGTGCCAGGCGTGGCGCCCGATCCTCGGCCGCTGAACGAGCCGACGGCCATGACTTACTGCGTCCTCCGTCACTCGCTTTCGCGTATCATCGGCAAGGTGACGCACCACTTTCAGCAGCTGCTTGAGCCTTCGCACTACTCGGATGTCCTTCGACTCGACGACGAGCTCAACGCGTTCGTCCGCAGCTTGCCGCCCCATTTTGCGATGGAGAATCCGGACAAGACGCTGGACAACATGCTCGTCAGCTTCCTACCGATGCACCGCTTCTACCTCCACACAGAAATCCTTTTCGTCCGCATTACGCTGCACGTACGTGTTTTGCTTCGCTATGGAATTCGCCGGTCGTTCTGAGCTTTCGCGCGACCGCTGACAGCTGTGGTGTGTCCCTTTTGGACCCCTTCCCTGCAACGCAGCGCCCCTGGCTCCTACGGAAGCTCAAGTCAGACAAGTTCCTCGTCTCACGCAACGCTTGCTTTGAGTCGGCCAAGCGCGACTTCGTTATTCGGCAGGCAATGAAGAAGACGTCCACGGTCGACATCATCTCGGTAATGGGCGGCCAGTTCCGCGAGTTTAACGCGGCCAGTGCGTCCGATTGGGCATATAATCCCCCTCGGCGATCGAGCTGCCTGAAAGCTGGACTGACGCATACCCTTCTCTCCCTTTGGTCTGCCCTCTGTAGTGATTGCTGGCATCTCGGCCATTGTCGACCCTGAGGGGCCGGAGGGCGAGACGATGCGTGGCATCCTTGCGACGTTCCTGCAGGACCACCCGCCGGCAAGCGCAATCGATGACACGACTAAGAAGGAGCGCAGCATCGTGCGTTCCTTTCGCCCAAGCGTTGCTCAATCATCGGGCAGCGAGAGCTCATTGTCCTCCCCCCTCATCGATCCCTTTAGATCGAGACCCTTTACCAGCGGTCTGTTCAGCTCCTGCGGAAGGACGCCGCCATTGGTCTAAACCCGGCTCTACATCAAATCCACGACGAGGCGGCCCATGCGCGAACCCTGCTCGGACTCTCGAATGCCTCGTCATCCGCGCCGACGCGCCAAGGCAGCCTTCACTCGCAGCCGTCGCCGCGCAAGCATGCGATCGGGCTCCCTCCAGCCAATGGTGGCGGGGGCCGGGGCGGCCAGTACGGTGCCGGCACGTCGAATCAGGACGCCTACGCCCACGGCTCACCGGTCTCGCCCGCGCCGCCCGCCGTTGCCTCATGGATGTCTTCGACTCGAGCGTCCGAGACGCCGCCGTCAATGGAAGACGACAGTGCACAGCACCTGCTCGACCACTTCTGGAACGAGAATCTCGTCCTCGACACCGTCGTCGGCAATCAGGACCAGATCTTTCCTTCGAACGTCCAAAGCGCGGCGAGCGCCTCGCTTTGGTCGAGCGCCGGCGGACCCGACCCGCTCGGCCCAGGTAGCGCGGGTCCTAGCAGCATGGGCCCGATGAGTGGCCAGGCGCACCCGACCGGCGGCGGACCTTCGTTCGGACTCGCCGCACCGGCCAGCAACGAGCCCGCCGACCAGCGCTACTGGGATTCTCTCATCGTACGTTCCATCCCGATGCCCCAGTAGGACTTCCAGGCTGACCGGCACTTCACCCCCCTCTGCGGGCCTTCGGCAGAACTCGATCCTCACGCAGAACACGCCGGCTAACGGGCACGGCCCAGTCGTTGGCGGTATCGGCCATCAGGCGAGCCCGCTCATCAACGCCGAGAACGCCGACCAGACCGACCTATGACTGTTCTAAATGACCTGCTAGCCTCCCTATAATGACCCTTCCACTTCACCGACGGCCTTTTGCCTCATGCTCTGCTCCCAATCAAGACTATCATCTGGGCACGATGATCTCGAGTCAATACTATGCCGATCGATCTCCAGACCGTCTCGCGCCAGTCGGCTCTTTGGCTCCTTTTTGGACAGACAAGCAGGAAAAACTCAGGGGGATGGCCCGGAATGGGTCCGCCCAAACGCATCGACGCTCCCCTAATGCAACAACCTCCCGCGCGCGTCGCTCGAGCCGCTTGATTCCACCTCGCCGTCCCAAACGCACGCTTGCAGACTCTCTCCTTCGCATCCAGCATCCGCGAGCCGAGATGGCGGACAGCAATTTAGCAACCGAGGATGTCAAGCCGCCGCAAGAGACCGCTGAAAGCAGCACCAGCGGGCGTCGCAGCCGGGCGGGCTCGTCGGCCGCGCCGAGCGGCGACCTCGACCTCGAGCCGTCGGCCGCGCGTAAGCATGGCCTGGACACGTCGCTCATTCTCAACGAGCCCCGGAAGCGGGCCAAGCGCGAGTCGACCGACGGCCCGGGTGTACCATCTGCCTCTGTCAAAGGCAAGCGGAAAGAATCGCAGCAGCACTTTGACGATCCAGCCTACGTTCTCGACAAGGGCATGCGCCTGCTCGACGCCGTCCGGGACGCGACCGAGGGCGCGTCGCCAGAGTGCGTCCTTCTTCAATCTCTCTTTTGAAAGGGTCTTAGTCTCGTCCAGGCCCCTCACAGGGCGTGAGACTGGCTGGATGCGTTATGGAAGGCCCTGGGCTCAGTGCTGCAGTCGGACAGGTTAGCCGATGGGTAGGGATGCGGGTCAAGGAAGGAGCTCTGACCGCGCAGGCGGCTCCGAGAGCGAAATGATCGTTAGGCTCGACTCGTCATGCTGACTGCCGGCCTGTCATGACCCATACGCGCATTCCAGCGGCCGCCTAATTGCGACCGACTTTCTCAAGCTGCCCAACAAGCGACTGTACCCCGACTACTACGAGGTGATCAAGCAGCCAGTCGCGCTTGACGACGTCGAGGTCGGTTCCTAGATCTCCGTGCCTCCGCTGGTCGAACAGCGCGCTGACACCACAACCTTTGCCGATCAGGTCAAGGTCAAGGCAGGAGAGTACTCAACGTTCGACGCGGTCCGCGCAGACGTCGAGCATTGCTTCGTCAACGCAAAGCGCTGTCAGTCAGCCACGCCGCCCGGGTCGCCTTCCTTCCAGTCCCGATCATTGACCCTCAGCGTGAAACACCACAGACAACGCCAAGGGCTCCGTAATTTTCAACGACGCAAAGATTCTGCATGTACGTCTCCCGGCGCGCATCCGTTGAGGCAGAAGCTCCGCGGTTGCATTGCTCACCTCTTTGCTCAACCAATCCGCGTCGCCTCGCTCAGAAACTGGCCAAGACGACGTACGCCCAGCTTCTTCCTTCAGACCACCCAGACTACAAGGCGCCTCCGACTGTGCCTCTGGCTCCCGTTCCGAACCCGCCACCGCCACCTCCCTCGTCTGCCGCCACCGTTTCAGCATCCGCTGTCGCGTCAACCTCTGCAGGCGTTACTGCGCCTCCCGCACCGCCGCCGGTAAAGAAAGCGCAAAACCAGCACACGAAGCGAAAGGAAGCTGAGGAGAAGGCGAGACAGCTCGCGGCCGAGGCCGAGGCAGCCAAGGCCAAGGCCAAGGCAGAGGCCAAGCCCGACAAGAAGGCCAAGTCGCCCGACGTCTGGAAAGTGGTCAAGAACAAGCTTGACAAGACGACGCAGATGAAGGAGAAGGATACGTGCGGCCCATGTCCTGGGCTGTCTGCTTTTAAGGCGGGACTGACCTGCCGGACCCGTGCACTCTCTCGCAGCGGTCGCGTCCTGGCCTTCGAGTTCATGGATCTCATCCCAAAGTCGCAATACCCAGACTATTACAAGATCGTCAAGAAGCCGATGTCATTCAACCTCATTTACGTCGGTCCCAGCTGCTTCCCAGAGTTGTGCTGCTCGCCCGATCGACCGAGCTGACATTCACCCCTTCTGGACCGCTGCTCCGCCCGCAGCAAAAGCTCAAGCGGCGGGACTACGAGTCGGTCGATGAGCTCGCCGATGATGTTGACCTCATCTTCTCGAACGCGCTCGTCTTCAATATGGACGAGAGCCAGATGTGCGTCTCCCTTGTACCACTGCGCGAGCGCAACCTCGCCCAGCTGAAGCTTTCCTTCGCCTGCTCGTTCGCAGTGCCATCGACGCCATGGCGCTCAAGCAGAAGTTCCACTCGCTCGTCGACGACATGATCTCCGAGGGTCACTCGGCGCCAAAGGGTCAGGCGAAGGCAACGCTGCCAGTTCAAGGCGCGGGAGGCGGCTCATCCGCCCCTGCCCCGAGCAAGGCGGCCAGCGAGGCGGGCGCAACAGAGCCCCCAGCCTCGATCGCCAAGATCAAAATCAAGAAGAAGGCTAAGATCGAGGGCGCCTCCAACGGCTCGACACCGTTGCCCGACGATGGTCCTACACAGCCCCCCGGCGCACCAGCATTGGCGGACCCCTCGCAGTCGATGGACGTCGACCAGCCAGAGTCTGCTGAGCCCCCTGCCAGTCTCGACCCGGCCTCGCTTGCAGCGCTCCAACAGCTCATGACAAGCGGCGTCCTCGACGTCGGCATGCAGCAGGCGGCTAACGATGAGGATGGCGCACACGTACCATCAACGGCAGCCGCACCGCCTCTGACTGACGTGGTTCCGTCGGATAAGAAGCCAACGCGCAAGGAGCAACGACAACTCGCGAAGGACCAGAAGGCAGAGAAGAAGGCTGGAGTCGAGGTGGGCAAGGCGAGTTTGCCGGCTCTACCTCTGGCGCCCGCGCAACAGCAGCAGCAGGTCCAGTCGTCGGCAGCGCAGCCCTCCGGCTCCCCCGCACCCGTGCAGCCGGGCTACCCTCAATCACCCCTGCCAACATCGCAGCAGGCCGCTGCTCCATCACCTGCTGCGACATCCGCCTCGGCCGCGCCGGCCACTGCTCTGTCAGTCAAGGTCAAGGTGCCCTCGATTCTTGCCTCGTTCATCGTCCGCTTCCCCGGCTCCGAGCGGCGCGAGATCCGAATGTGCAACGACCGAGGCATCAAGGCGCACGCGCTCTCGGTTGTGAGCGAGCAGGAGGTTGCGCTCGTCATGGACCTCCGCGACCTTCACAAGGGCAAAGGCCGCGAGTTCAGCGGTGACTTCTCCACCGCCGCAGACTCGGACGTCGCATTGAGTGCCGCAGCGCAGGCAAACGGCAGCGGTGACCTCGAGATGGCGATGATGGGAGCCGACGTCAACGCCCTCCAGAACGGCGGCGACCATGCGCTGGCGCTGCCGCCGCCGCCAGGCCCACCCAAGCGTCTCTTTGCGATCGGCGTGACTAGCAACTCGGTCCCGGTTGAGTCGTTCCCACCATCGCTTCGACGAATGCCGAGCAATCTCTACCTCACGCCGGCAGACGAGGCGTTCGTCGCCGATCCGCCACTGGCATACAACCTCTCGCTGACGGTCGGAGGCGCTCTCGGCCGGGCTGGGCCGGTCGCCGGCACTGGCGCTTGGATCATCGAGGTTGCCGTCCGCTGGCGGGATGTCGACGAACAGACGGGTGCCGTTGTCGAGCAGGGGCATGAGGCATATGAGCTCTTCTTGAGGCGATGAGGGGCGAGGCGTTGGACTTAGCATGTGACTTTATCTTCATAGCCCGCCGACCGACCTTGAATTGTTGCCCGCCAGCTCCAGGTGCTCTCATCTCTTCAAACTCCGCGGTCCAGACCTTGAAATGACGCGTCCGGCTGACTACCAGTTGGGCCGGAGCAGGAGGCGCAGATTGCATCTGAAGACTCGCGCTCGGACCCGCGGCCCTCTTCGCGCCGGGGCCGCTCGCTCCGATGCTGACCACGACCACGCTGCCCCATCTCCCCTTCCCTGTTGCGACTTCGCTCGACCACTTATCCTCATAGTCCGCCCATGTCGACGTCGCCCGAGACGCAGCGCTCGCCTCCGTCGCCGTCCAAGGCCAAAGTGCCGCTTCTCGCCTTGCCCGGTCAGCTGTCAGACCAGCTGCGCGGCTCGCTCAAGACACTCCAGACCAACATCGGCGAAACCATTGAGAAGAGCAAGCTGCCAGGCGGGATCGAGATAAAGTATGCCGCCGGATTCTCGTGCTAGGGCACGTCTATCGCAGTGAGCTGACTGAAACGGAGTGGTGCCATTTACGTCTTTCAGGTTCGCGCCGCTGAAGGGTCCGTGAGCTCCTTGCTGGCCTTCTCCTAGGGCCTATTGCTCAGCTACCGCTGTGGCGGATCCCGGAAAGTTCTTGCCTGATGTAGAGGACGACTGACAGATCTATTTGCTTCGTGACGGTGCTTGCAGTGCCCAGACACCGTGAGCATATCTTCAGAAGCAGCTCTCGTTGTCGAGGCCGCTCGCGCTGACCCCTGACGTGCTTGCGATCTTCCGGCAGGCCGCCTCCAAACCGCCGCAGGTGAGCTAAATACAGCTGAGCCTGAAGGAGTAAGCTGATTAATCGATCCGCCGTTCACCGTAGTCGCCTTATGGTCGACCCTGCTGCCCATCTGCCTCTCCTTCTTCCTGTTCTGCTGGTCAGTCTGCGGAGGGCAGCGGGCCGCGCAGCGCGCTGGCCCGAACGCTGACGACTTCTGATGCTTTACCCTTCTTGCGCTCGCCTCTCGCCCAGCTCGATGCCGTTCCTCTGGCCCATCCTCATCCCGTACGTCATCTGGATCTTCTATATCGACACAGCTCCGCGCGAGGGCGGCCGGCCAAAAAAGTGGTTCAAGCGACTCGCCATATGGCGGCACTTTGCCAACTACTACCCTGTTTCACTCGTCCAAGAGGCGACGCTACCGACCGACAAAAAGTATCTATTTGGCTATCATCCGCACGGAGTCATTGGTATGGGCGCGCTCGCCAACTTTGGTACCGAGGGCACCAACTTTTCAAAGACATTTCCCGGCATCACCCCTCACCTCCTCACGCTCGCCCCCAATTTTCACATTCCCTTCTACCGCGACATTCTCCTGCACTTGGGCCTCTGCTCCGTTTCGAAACGGGCCTGCTCGACTATCCTCCGTCGCGGCCCGCCCGGAACGGCGATTGTCATCGTCATCGGCGGCGCGACCGAGAGTCTGCGCGCCCATCCAGGTACGAACGATCTGACGCTCAAGCGGCGCATGGGCTTCATCAAGATTGCGATACGCGAGGGGTGCGTCAAGCCTGCAATCTGTCACCTGGTCTCGCTTGTGACTGAGCACGCCTCCCGTGCAGTGCCGACCTCGTACCGGTCTTCTCATTCGGCGAAAACGACATTTATGACCAGCTGCGCGTAAACCCCATTCCAGGCTTTGCTACCGCCCACTAACGTTCTATAGCATCTCCCTGACAGGGCTAACGAACGAGGGACGACCATCTATAAGGTCCAGAAGCGCTTCCAGGCCATTTTTGGCTTTACACTGCCGATGTTCCACGGCCGCGGGTGTGTCCGCATGGTGCCTCAATCGGACTTTGCCACCTGATGAGCTGATCTGCCGCGTCGCGTCGTTGTTCCTCAGCGTGTTCAACTGTCGGTTCCTGTCTTCCGGGTCTTCAAGCCCTTATCACGAACTGACAGGGAGATGCCCCCATGCACCTCAGACAACCTTGGACTGATGCCGTATCGCCACCCGATCGTCACTGTCGGTGCGTGCACTCATCTTCTCCCAAAGATGAGGGATGTCTGCCGCTGACCTCCTCGGCGCCTGTAACCTTCAAGTCGGCCGACCAGTGCACGTCGTACAGCACGACAACCCGACCGACGAGCAGCTGTACGAGACGCAGCAGCGCTACATCGACGAGCTACTTCGAATTTGGGAGACGTACAAGGTTCACCAATCTCTTTTGTCTATGCCTCCTTCGCCCATATTTGCTGACGGCTGCTCCTTTTCTCCACAGGATGTCTACGCCCGGAACCGCACGCGAGAGCTAACGCTCGTCGACTGAGGATACTCTGGCCGAGCTTAGTCGCCTGTAATCCCACTTGCTATAACCTGAGGGCTCCGTTGCAAAGACGCCCTCGGTGCAATATTGTCATTTTTGATTTGCAATCGCCTCAGGGCGCGCAACTAATACCACTTTGCCCGCAGCTTGCGCTTTGCGACGATCGGCTGTTCAGTCGTAGAGAATGGTCAGCGGCGTTGGCCGGTGGACGTAAAGATGCGCAACGTACCCTCGTGACGACGATGCCAGCTGTCAGACCCATGATCGTCAGGACGAGCTGAAGCTTATTGAACGAGTCGGGCAGGACGTCGAAGCCGCCCGATGGCATGACGCGCGTCTGGAAGAGGTCGAGGCCCGAGGCAAGGACGATCGACGTCGACTCGAGCAATGCCGGCGACGAGTAGATGGCTGAGATGCCGAGGACCTGTAGGAAGAGAGTTGGGTCAGTAGGTCGAGCCCATGACGCAGGGGCTAAACCGGACGCCAGCACTGACCTCATTCCGGTGCGAGATGACGCGCTTAGGGTCCTGCGGCATGTAGGGCTCGTAAGGGACGAGCATCTCCTGCTTGTCAGCGGCCGAGGGAGGTCCCAGCGGGCGCCGCGGGTCGAGACCGCGCCGCGGGATTGTCACAATCTGGTCGGCATCGTTGGCAACTAGACCAGAAAACGATGATCAGCTGTAAACATCAGAGATGACGGGCTTGCAACGGCGGTCTTACTGATGAGGTCCTTGGCCGTGATGCCATGCCGCGTCTCGGTGACGCCGAGCGAGCGGACGCCGTGCGCAAGCAGGTAAGTGCGTGAGAACGTGCGGATCACATGCTCGGCAGAGGCGGTAGATAGCTCCGGGCTGCAGGGAAAGAGCGAGATTAGTGCGCGCGTCGCTGCTCTGTGAGAAGGCGGACAACGAACCTCTTCAGCTTGCGCTGGCCGGCATCCGACTCGTACATCTCGAGGCTGACAAGATGCTGAGCGCCGGCAAGGTCGCCGACGCGCGACCGGAAGGCGTACACGAGCCAATTCTCAACGAGAAGAATCTCAACCGGCGACGAGACGTCGACATCCCGGTGAGTCGTCTCGTAGACGATCGATCCGCGCGACGTGTCAACGACGTAGACAGTCGCGGAGCTGCTGGCCGGCGAGACCGTCGAGAGAGCAATCAGGTGTGGGTTGAGATCTGACGTGGACAAAGGGATCGGTCAGCGGTTTCCCTGGGTTGGATCGGCCACGTGGTGCGCGTACACTTGTACATCACCGACCGGTCACCCGTCACCTTTCCCAGCGATGCGACGGCCGAGGCGGTGTTTGGGGTCGATCGACGGGACAGCCGCTCGCCTTCACGGAGAGACAGCTGCCATAGAGGCTGAATGGATCCATTGGTCGGCTCGCCGCCGAAACCCTCGAGCTTGAAGGGCGCGTGAGGGGCCGAAGCGATGGTTACCTGGCCAACGCGATCCTTGTCCGAGGCCTCGTCGGGCCAGAAAACAGTCTGCAGGAGGGTATGCCAGTCAACCTCCGGGCAAGCGAGGCTGTTGCGCTCAGACGATTCACTGACCAACCCATCCTTGCTCATGACGCGCAGGGTTTTGCTTCCACCGCCGGCGGCACTCTCGACGAGAAAGGCACCGGCAGGGGTGCCGGTAAAGAGAGTCGAAGCGGTGCTGGTTGGGAGACCGGTCAACGCGTCGAGCTCAACAGCGGTCGTGCGGACCTTCTGCAGCGAGGCAAGCCAAGACGGTCAGGACATTGTGGTATTGAGTGCATTCGCCAGATCACTCACGCCGTCGAAGACCTCGGTCATGAGCACGGCAACCGTAGGCGCCTGATTGGTAGCGGCAGGCTTGATGAGCCAAGTGCCCTCGATGCGAACATCCTCCTCGCTCTCAGAGCGTTCGAGGCCGTTCGGCAGGTAGGTCCACAAGACCGAGCCGTCGAGCGAGTCCAGGCCGAAGACGGCGCCGCTCTCGGTTGCGGCAACGATGACCTTGCGAACTCCAAAGGCGTCGCGATTTAGAGCACCATTGTGGGTCGCATGCGGGGCGATGACGTCCGAGGTCGAGGCGAAGTACTGCGAGACGAAGCGTAGGAGGTAGTCGGGCGTGTGCTGCAGGGTCCGCGAGACCAAGCAATCAGTCAGCACTGTCGATCTTAGAAAATTAACACCGCAACGGCGCACCTTCAGCTGGGCCAGGTGGCGAATGAAGAAGCTCGAGCTGCTGAGGGCCTCATCTGCGAAGTCGGCGGCCTCGGGCAGGTCGACAAAGGTGAGCGAGCGGATGTTCGACAGGGCCTCCTCCCGCGTGAAAAGCAGCGTCTTGTTCCTGAAAACCGAGAGGGCGCCCGTTGGTGTAACGGACAGAGCGAGGAGATCGCCAGCTGCTGTGACCTTGATTTCGACATCTGCCTCCCCCACAGGAAGGGTGTAGCCGCCGGCTACGCCAGCCTCTTTGCCATAGACGTGAACGGCGTAGACGGAGTTGACGTTCTGAAGGACAATCTCGAGAGCGGCGCCCGTGCCTATGGGGCGGACAAAGTCTTCGGCCAACGGCTGAGGACGCCATCAACAATGTTATCGCTCGGTAAGCTATCTTGACTAGCGATTCGGAGGGGACGCGGCCAGTACTGACAAGGGTCTTCACGGCAGCCGTCACCTGGACCTTGCCGTCGACAATCTCAAGAATGTCAAAGCGGTCCGTCTCGTCTGCTGCAGGGACAGGCTTGAAATCAGTGCCACGGTGACATGCATGCCGTGAATCTTCTGCGTACTGACCAGCCTCGCCGCTCCAGACGCCAACAAAGATGCCCTCCCGGTCGAGGCCAACAGACAGCAGATCGCTGTACGAGCGGCCGCTGAGTTCCTGCTTAGCGCTCGAACCGGCCCCAGTCAGGTCCTTGACCCAAAAGTCCCCTGTGTCATACTCGAGCCAGGCGACGGCTGACGGAGTCGCAATGGTTGTATCAGAGGGATCAGATGCGCCAGACGACAGGACGGTCGCGCTCGTTGACGAAAGCGAGGGCGTCAAAGTGTCAAGCGAGTGTAGCACGAAAGCCTCGAATGCAACCCCGACGTGGCGACCTAAGGCTGCGACGCCAGAGGGCGTCTCGATGAGCTTCTCGAGTAGCCTGCGTAGAACCATACAGCTCATTAGTGCCGACAGAGCACACACGGTAGCTGCAAGCAGGAATGCTCACAAACTGTCATCGCTCTTTGACCAAACCGCGGTCGAGGAGCCGTCGGCCAGCTTGAGGCGGACGATGGTCTGTCCGCCGCCGACCAAAAGGTAGACGACGGCTTCGCCATTCTCACTCGCAAATAGCGCATCCGCACTAGACATCTGGAGGTCGTCCGGCACGGCGAACGTGAGGGAAGTCTCCCAGATGACACTCCCGGTGAGGGCATTGAGGTACCGGGCCGTGTTGCCAGATGCCGTAACAGTGACGAGGACGAGGGCTGATCGGAGTAGGTCCGGTGAGCTTCTGCGCCCGTCAGCTGCGTTACCGCGAGATAGAGCGCACCATTTTCGCTAACGAAGTAGCTGTGAACGAGCTCGCTGAGCGGGAACTGATGTCGCCACTCTAGAGGTCCATAGATAGGAATGATGATCAGTCAAAGGAGCTTCCCTCCCAGCTCACGACGCGTGCTCCTTGCGGCCACGAGGTGACAAGAGGGCATGACAGACGCACCTATGCTGCCGTCGTCTACGCTGAGACTCGCAGCAACGTTACTCCGAGTCAACGTGACAATGCTTGTCCGCTCGGCGCCGTCCGGCAGCTTGAAGGTCTCGAGCGACGGGCCGCTCCGGAGCGGCAGGCTCGCGGGCAGGGCCGTGCCGACGTGGGCCTTGTGCCAGTCGAGGACGCCCGCCAGATTCTCCTGCACGGCGAGCGCGCCCAGAGCGATCTGGGAGAGAAGCGCGAGCGCTCGAAGGAAGAGCATCCGAGAGGAGACTTGTAGGAAGAAAGGGAACGTTCAGATGAGGTCGGAGGGGGGAGCCGGAGCCATCTCCCGAGGCCAGCCGCTTGCTGGCATCGCGCACGACGCGCGGCGGCGAAGCGCCTGTCGACTTGCTCCTTCAAGTGCACGCGGAGATATCTACAAGTTGGCTACCCCTGAGCACATAATTCCACGGCGCTCAAGGAGGAGACGGAAACGGATCTCAAAGAACATCAAAAACAGAAGGATGTCCGCCATAGCTACAGCAACCCTTTGTGCAGCCTTGCCGACTGCATGAGCCATGATCATTCCTGCCGCTGATATCTACTGGTGGAGGATAAGGCGGCGGACTGCGTGGCCAATCTCGGCCTCGTCGCACCATCCAAGCTTGCAGTCGAGGCCGTTGAAAAGCGCCATGCTTCGGCGGAGGACTCCGACCGACCGCCGGGTGGCGTCCGTCCACACGTCCCGGTTGGGTGGGATGATGCCCAGGAGGACAACGGTCGAAACATGTCCGCGCAAGTCAGGCAGGAAGCCGCTCAGGACCGAGACGATTGACGGCAAAATGCCGAGTGGAAACAAAGAGATGCCGACGTGGGCAGTTATGAGGTCGAGGCCGCTAAACGCCGGCTCTGCCTTCAACAGCGGCGAGTCCGAGTCGTGCAGCTCGAAGCCCACGTCAAGCAGTGAGCGCCACGCTACAAGGAGTCAGCTTCATGCGAGTCAAAAGCGGAGAGCGACTGACCCTTGCGGTTGTTCAAAAGCTTGCTGCCGCAGAGGGCGTCGAGCATGTCCTGCGGAGCGTTGGCCTCTCCGCCGAGCGCAAGCACCGGCAGATTTGAAGGCGGAGCGGCGGTCGACGCAGCGGTCGGGACCGACAACTTATCGAAGCGCATGACTTGCGTGTCGGCCTCTGATGGATCCGATGGATTCGACGACCCTGCCGTGTGTGCCGTCTGCTTGCCGCCTCGAGTGCGCAGGAAGGCTGTGAGGGCGGAAGTTGGGTTGACCTTAATCAGGTGGTCCGAGATAGCCAGCGTCGGTGTTTCTTTGTTAAGGAGGTCGAGACATGCCGAGCCCGCTCTGTCGCTAGTATTTGGCGACGGCGACTCCGCGTCCGTAACATTCTCGCTCTCTGCCAAGACGTGCTCCTCGTCAACGTCTGTCTCAAGGGAAGGCGTGCCTTCGAGCGGCCGTAGCCGAGCCTCATCGTCAGGCGGTTGCTGCAAGAGCGGTGCGTTCAGCGGCTGGGCGACGGGGGAGGACGCCAGTGACGTGGGCATATCGTCGTCAAAGATCCGGAGGAGGTCGCCGTCTGCCGTCGACGGAATCTCGTCAGAGTCTTCGCTCAGGTCACGCAACCGACGTCGCTTGAGACCCTCGGCCCGAGGTCGTAAGCTGAGCTCTCGCCGGGTCCGGATATACTCGTCGTCCAGAGGCAAGTCGCGCTTTGTCGCCTCTGAGTCCTTGTCTAGCTCAGACAACAACGTCAGCTTGAGCGACCGTTCGAAAGCGGTGAGCATAGTCATCGCAGCAGGGTCAAGATTGGATGCGACCAGTTCGTTCAGCATCGCCTCCTGCGAGGGTATCTCAGAGAATAGCCTGTGACAGAGTTGGCCGTGGTCAACCAGCCATGAGCTGCTAAAATATATCCCGGGCTTACTGACCGCCAGTCGAGCTGCGGAGAGAGGATGAAGATTAGTGCACAACCTTTTGTGATCGGCCGATTGAACGCACATCGAGACCAAGCGAAAGCATGTCCGAAGCCTTGCTATCAGCCAGCGGACCGGCCGCCAATTGGCCAAGCGTCGATGGCAGGAGAGTTTTGAGCACTTCTGTAGCATCGTTTGCAGCTGGCATGGCGGGCACTGCAGCCGGGCACCTACCCAGGTCAGTGGTCGTTCTTTAAGGGGCAAGACATCATCCCGACGGTGAAGGCACCTGGAAAGTCCAAATCATCCGGTCGGACGAGCGGAGCGTCGAGGATCTCTCGAGCGCGTACCAGCAGGAGGCTCTCCGAGGGGTAAATCGAGCGGATGAGATCGCCACCAATGTCGTTAGACTCGGGAGAGAAAGATGTGGGTCGGCCAGCGGCCATGGTCGGATCGGGGGACCTAGCAGGGGGCGTCCCTGAAAGGTCGGCAGCCAAGTCAACTGGCTGCAAGCTTTCCGAGAGCGTGTCGAGCAGTGTCGAGGGCTCAAGAGCAGACAGCGCCGTCTGGCTGGGTGCAAAGCGGGCTCGCCGGGGAAGGATGACATCTAAGTCATCAAGCGCATCCGTCGATGCGTGGCGCGATGGCGACGGCGATCCGTCGGCCGACCAAAAGTCAAAGATATCATCGCTGGCCGGGCTTGTCGGAAGCGAGAAGGTAATGTCGGAGGGCAGCATGAACGGACCCTCTGCGAGAAGCGTATATTTCAGGTCAGCTGGGGCCGTGGCTTGGTCGGCGACGTGGCACGGCTCTACAGACGCATCGCGTCGAGGACATCCATCGGCGCCGGGCCTGAGTCGAGGTCGTCCGCCGGCCCATGAGCTTCACCCCCAAAGTCGAAGATCGTCCTGCCGACCGCCGCAAGCGAGTTGGGCACGAGTCGCGTCATCGCTGGCGTCGGCGTCTCAACCTCGCGGCGAGACGTATAGTAGACTGAGTCCCAGCGTCGAGGGAAGATCGGAGGCGAGGCGACGTCCTCGAGGTCCTAAGCCAACCAGGATCAGTCGCTGCCGTCGCCTGAGACTCGCCGCGGCGAAGCGTAACGGTCGAAGCGACAACTGACCTCATTCTGTCGGGTGCGCTTCTCGCTCTCAGCCCACGCAGGATCGAGGGCATGCGCAAGGAGCTCCTTGCGAGCCTTGGCGGCCTCGAGAATGGGATTGAAGGTGCCTTTTTTCGCCGTGGGTTGCGGTATGCTTGGAAAGAGCCTGGCGATCTGTGCTAGCTCGGCTTTGGTGATGACAGGCTGCAGCCGACTAGGGGAAGCGACGTGAGGACATCGTCAGCCATCAAAATGTCGAGCCGACGGACCATGACGGATCTCACAGTGCATCCTGGACGCTGACGTTGTCACCAAGCTCCTCGATCGATGGAACGATCGGACCCGCCACTTCGACGAAGTGTGCGAGGAGGTCACCTGCGGTGCGCGGGATGAGGTTGGTTGCGAAGTCCTCACGCCCAAACCGAGGCGTCTCTCGTAAGGCCTTCCGCGTCAGGATCGGCGAGTCGAGCGGCGAGATGGCAGCCTTCGGCGATTCTGAAGATTAGGATAGAAGTCACTAAGTACCGTGACCGCCTCTAGAGGGCGCATACATCCACGCACCCTCACTCGCGATGCTTGTCTCTGGTCGTCCATCGGCGGTCCCGAGCGCTTGCCTGAGTCGACGGAAATTGTCAAGCGTAGCCTGCTCCATCAATGGCCAGCGGCCAACGATAACCGGGTTGGGGTCGTCTATGTTGAGCCCGAGTTGGTGCGCGAGCTCCTCGAGCAGGTGCGGCAGAGGATCCGGCTTGGTCGGTGGCGCTGCGTCAATCGACGAAACAAGCGGCTCCTCGGCAAAGGACACAGGTACGAGAAGCTGGCCGAGATGCTTGTACAGGCCAAGCTTGTCAGCGGCGAAGAATAAGGAAGGAGGGACAGACCTAGTCGAACGCACGCGGGCGGCGGCATCGCGGATGAACCAACCTGCGGTAAGAGGGAAATGATGCTGGCCGTAGTCGACGAGCTGAGGCGGGAGCATCCTATCGAACGAATCGATGTGGGCTTCAAGAGTGCAGGCAGGGTTGAGCGAGTTGCCGGGACTGGCCGTCAGCAGGCAGAGTGAGTTTGATCGACGACGGCCATGGTGCAAGAGTCTTCGCGCAGTAACCCTCCGAAGCGGTCAGCCCCGCCCAGCGTCAAACACGGCCCCAGGATGGAAGCGATAGGAGGGTCATGCATGTCATCGTCGGCCAGTCGTCGTCATCACGCTTCGCTCAGTCTGTGTAAAGGAGAGGCAGACGGCGGTCAGCGCCGGCGGTGCGAAAGGCTCGAGATCAATCGGGCACGATGACGCACACAGCAGCCGGGTCAGGATGTTGGCCTTCGTCTTCTGGATAGCCTCGTAGATGGCTTGGACCTCCTGCTTGCTGACGTCGGCAATGTCGGCCATCAGGTAGGCCGTGTCGCCCTTCGAGTCCGAGTACTGCTTCGAGATGTTGTGGTCGGCAAAGATCTAGAGGGACGGACGACAAGCAGGTCATTCAGCGCAGAGTCAAAGAGACGATGCAATTGGGGCGGAACGCACCTCGTTGATAGCGCGCAGAGTGCCGGGCTCGTTGCGGTGGACGTAGCAGACGCGGATGTGTTTGTCATCCTCGGCGGTGATCGCACGCAGGTCGACCTCGGGGAAGTTGACAGCACCGATCGAGGAGCCGTAGTTGAGGTAGCGCGTGAGCGCGCCCGAGACTTCTGCGCCAATCATCCGCTGGGCCTCCTCGGTTGAGCCGCCGATGTGAGGCGTCAGGATCGTGTTGGGCGCCTTCTGAATACGCGACGAGAAAGTCGGGTTGAGGTTGTCGTTGAATGTCGGGCCGTTCGCTCCGGGCTCCTTGGGGAAAACGTCGACGGCGGCGCCAGCAAGCTTGCCGGACTCAAGTGCCGCCGCCAAGGCCTCGAGGTCGACAACGGTGCCGCGAGCATTGTTGATAAGGTAGGCGCCGTCCTTCATGTGAGCGATCTCGTCGGCCTTGATCATGTTCTTGGTCTCCTCAAGCTCGGGCACGTGCAGCGTGACGAAGTCGGCCTGGCCGAGGAACTCGTGGAAGTTTTCGATCTGCTGGGCCGAACCGAGCGGCATGATCGGCATGACGTCGTAGTAGATGACCTGCATGCCGAAGGCCTCGGCCAGGACCGAGAGCTGGGTGCCAATGTGACCGTAGCCGACGATGCCGAGCGTCTTGCCGCGAACCTCCCAGCAGCCCTTGGAGACCTTGTTCCAGACACCCTCCCGCATCTCGCGCGCGCGGTCCGTCAGCTGGCGCGAAAGGCAGACGACCTCAGCCATGACGAGTTCGGCGACCGAGCGCGAGTTGGAAAAGGGCGAGTTGAAAACGGCGATACCGGCCGAGGCGGCCGCCTTGAGGTCGACCTGATTGGTGCCAATGCAGAAGCAGCCGACGGTAAGGAGCTGCAGGAGGAGAAGAGGGTCCGGCGGTAAAGTCAGCCCGAGCTCTGTCGGCGAGGGCGCAGCAGCAGCGACGCACCTTGGTCGCCGCCTTGAGAACCTTCTCGGTGAGCTTCGTCTTGGACCGAATGCCGATTGCGTGGAACTCGCCAATTCGCTTCAGAAGCTCCTCCTCGCTCCAGGCCTTCTGGTGGTGCTCAACCTGGTAGCCCTGGTTCTTGAAGAAGTCGACGGCGCCGGCCGAGATGTTCTCGACGAGCAGGATCTTGATCTCCTCAGAGCCAAGCAGTTGCAGCTGCCGCGGCTGCCGCGAGCTCGGCGGGTTGGTCGCGAAGTTGGAGGGCGAGGTTGAGAAGGAGGCGGCGTGTAGCTGGGCCATCGGCGAAGTGCCAAAGTTATTGGGCGAGCCGACCGGCGACGTCAGGCCCTGCTGGGTGTACGAGCCCGAGAGCGGGATAGGTATGCTGCGGGACGAGAAAAAATGAGGCCGAAACAAGTTAGCAACAATGGTCTGCTTCGGCGACTAGCGAGGAGCTTGTCGCAGCACGAAGATCACTCGAAGGTCGAGGAGGCGGCAGCCGGGCGGGACGCGGCGTTCGTCATGAGCCACAGCCGCCGGCAGCGACAGCTCGTGCCAAGACTAGCCGCTCCGTCGTTAACTAACGACATCTGGCTACCCCGAGCGAGCTCTCACGGAGCCAATCACGCATCCCTCTACCGCAAGCACGGTAGCCAAGGAGGGAGCGTGTAGCCCGGCCCTTGCGACGGGGCGGGGATAGCCCCCATCGGGCTGAGCGGCCGAAAGAGGCGCGCGGCGACGTCAGAGTCAGAGGGCAAGGGCGAGCTCACCTGTGCGGAACGTCCGAGATCGACACCGACGTCCTCCGCTCGTTCTTGATCTGGATCGGCTGCGACATGGTTTCGAAGGCGAGAGTTTCTCTGCTTTGCGAGAGAAGAAAGGTTGGGGTATGGGGTTCAGGAGGGCGGCGGCACGAGATGACTCTCTCGCCGGAAAACGAAGGCGTGCGCGAGGTTTGACCTCGAACGCCGACGGCCCGGCCGACGACGTGCTCATTCGGAATGAGCCAGGCGAGGCTGACTCGACCTCGTCCCGGTATCGGAATCATCACTCTGAAGCGGAAGCGGACAAGATGCGGAGCAGGGCAACGGCTAAAAAGTGCATGGGTCGTCAGATGAAGGGTCGTGGCGGCGTGAAGGGGGGGGGGGGGGGGCAGAAACATGATCTCGAGAGACGCGATAAGGGCTAAATGAGGGGCGCGGAGGGACAGGGGCTCGGGACATCGCTCATCTAGCCAGAGGGCGGTATTGGTCGAGAAAGAATCGCTCATGAGCGAGGCCGAGGGACAAGCCTCGGAGGTCGGCCAGCCTCAGGCGCGGTTCTTGAATCCGCCTGGTCAGGTGGCGGAGATGAGGTTTTCCGACGCAAGCGCTGGAAAGGCAGAAGCATGGTGGTCAGCCTGCTGTTCGAAAGGATGATAATAGACTCGCATCGGCTGCGCTCACCGAGCAGAGCGGGCACCACCGGCGCCGCCACGAGATGTGCTTCTTCTCGGCATGGTCGATTGCGAGTCGCGCCTCGATCTCGACCCGTCGGCTGGCCGCCTCCTCATTGACTGCTTCCTCGGGTTCGGAGCGGACGGACGGCGCCGAATCCAGAAGGTCGCCGTCTGAGAGCGAAGCGGCCGACTCCTGGTCCTCGCTCAGCTGAAACGAGACATGGCGCTGAGCCTTCATCCGACTGGCCGACAGTGTTGGGGCGTGGAGGATCGAGTGCAGGCCAGCAACGGCGCTGTCAAATGAATTCGATGAGCTCGATGAGGCCGAATTCTGCCGTCGAGGAGGCCGGGCCGCCGTCATCATCGTCGGCGAGGGCGGCGCACTCCTGCGTCGCCGGGGTGGAGAAGTCGAGCGACCAGCCGGAGGCGATGATAAGGATGCAGCCCGCTCGCGAAGGGCCTGCGCCGGATCGAACGGATGGTCACGGACATTGCGCATAACGCAAAACGTCCAAGGCGACAGAGTCACGGCCGCAGACTTGAACGATAGCCGGAGAGAATGAGGCTTGGTCAGCTTGCACAGAACCGCGACTGGGTTGACGGCGAGAGGAGTAACTTACGACAAGAGCACCGCCGAGACCGATGGCCCACACGACCTCTCGTGGGACGTAGATGCTGCCGACGTTTTGGCGGTCGAGGTCCTCTTTAAGCTGACGCGCGAGCTCGTCCGGCAGAAAGGCCGGCACGTCGTCGATGGTTGTGGACGTGGCCTCCTCACCTGTCGAGCTAAGAGCTGGAGCAACGTGGTTGACGCCCGGCAGCTTCGAAGGCGACGAGAAGGGCGAGCAAGGGGCAGACATTCCGCGCCAGAGAGCTCGAGCTGCTTTGGCAAGCTCGAGGTCGGTCGGATTGCGGATGAGACCGGGGACCCGTCACGAGCGACTGCTGCAGGCACGTGGCGTAGGAGAATTGGCTGGGCTGCGGCCGAACCGGAACAGGGGTAGGTGTTGGTAGTTGAGTGCACAGGTTGGCGGTCAAGAATGCAGAGCTGCCAGATCAGTTGGGCGGCCGGGGCTCAGCTAGGTCAGCCATGGGCAAGTGGGACGAGCCGCAGCTCGGGAGAGGTTCAGCGGGGAACGTACGATCCGGATGAGCGCGCGCGTGCGGAGGCGATTTGAGCTCGGAAACCGGCCGAGCGGGTCGGATCAAAAGTGCGAGGCAGGAGCGATGATGGTCGTTCAGGAGCAGAGGTCAGCTCGTTAGAAGCAAGACGCAAGGCCCCTTCCCGCCCGAGGCGATCTCTGTAGCCGTTGCCCGACGTCGGTCATGCGGCGGCCGTGAGACGTGTCGCGGCGTCAGCAAGCCAACCCGCCCGCCCGGGCTCGGCCTCGCGAAGAGCTTCGGGCGGGGACGGGCGGCTCGCGGCCGAAGGCACCCCGTCGGCGCCCGAAGCCCACGTCCGGCTATCCGACTCAAGATTGCAGCTGCAGCTAGCCAGTGAGAAAACAAAAGCAAGGAAAAGGAATGATCGTCAAGAAGCAGAGCAAGCAGGGCGAGGGACAGAGGAAAGCCTAGGGGGAAAAGGGGAGAAAAGCGGCAACGGCCGGCCGGCTGCCGACCTGCCCGAGCTGCGGCAAGGGCAACGGCGAGGCTCGGCTACCGACCGGGCCGGCCGAGCCTTACGTACACCGCTGGCCAGTCGAGCGAGAACAGCGGTCGGTGGGACGCGGTCGACGCTTCGCGCCTAATAGTCGAAATAATTAAGCTGCGAGCAGCGTAACAGGTCAGCCGTGGAGTCAGTTAGCCATACATATCGTGCGAGACCACGAATTGGCGGGCCGAGGGCGCCACCGCATCGGCGTGAGTAAAGACGGCGCCGCCTTCCTCGGTAGGCCGAGTGTCGACCGAGTGCAACATAAAGGGGCCGACGCCGAGTTCGGGCGAGAAGACACTGTCAAAAAGAAAGAAATATCGAGCCAGATGATAGACGGTCGGCGTCAGAAAGGTGACCCCGCTGAGTGAGGCGAGTCGACTCGGGCCGGCTCAAGAACGCACCGGATGTGTATGCAGTGACCGTCCTCGTCGAGCTGGATCTTGGCCAAGTAGGTGATGCCGTGAGGCATCTGGATGACGGTGTAACGCAGAGGGTGATCTTTGATGACGGCTGGGCCAAAGCTGAGTTAGAGAAAGGTTTCTCACAGTGCGAGAAGTCAAGCGAAGCGCAGCGCACAGAATTGGATGCTGGGTGAAAGGCCGCGCAAGAGCAGGCGTCAGCCAAACCTCTCTATAGGGCTAGCAGATCTGATCCGGCAAATGCATCAGTACGTGTTGTCCTTTGGATCGTCGAACAGGGACTGGACCTCGCCGAGCCCGTGCTTGATATCGTCCCGCCGGAGCTGACGGATCTTTTCAAGCACGGGGTGTCGAATCTCGGGGCCAGTAAGCGCCTTGTGCGCGAGCTCGTCGTTGGCCAGCTGCTCAGGCTGAACGATGAAGGCCGAAGGAGGGAGACTCTTGTTGGCGTCCGGGTCGGCGTGATGGTGAGTCAGATGGGCAACGGCCTACGCGCAGCGACGGAGAGGGAGAGCAAGCGACGTCAGGCCGTGCGAGCCGACAACTGGTGATACGGTAGCGAGTGGACGAAAATGACCTCCTTGGGCTTGTCCTGTCGTCCAGAGGTGGTACAGACAGGTCAGTCCGGACTTCTCGACATCAGGGGCCGCTCTTGATTGAACGAGTCGGGCGGGCCATACAAAGAGCTGCGAGGGCGGAAGCAAGCAGGCTAGTGATCAGCGAGAAGCCATTCTCCTTCACAAGAGACCGAGCGACGTACGGATGACATGCTAGAGTCTTGAAAAAGTCTGATGGCGGAAGGTTTTGATGAAAAAAGGTCACGGAGGTGGCGGTCCGATGGAGCAAGGGTGATCGGCAGAACGCCGACCCCTGTCGGCTCTTAGGAGATGATGAGCGTCGCCCGCGAAGGAGCAGCAGTTGTCCTGCTCAACTGCATGTTCTCTTCTCAATTGAGCCGTTCATCACTGACACTGTGGATTGAATAATGATCCGTTGCATCTCTGATCGAGACAGGTAGACTCTTCGGGCAGGAGGGAGGCGAGGAGGGTGTCTGAGGTTGCTGGTTCGTCGGGCCTGCTGGGGCTGCTGCGGAGTGCTCTAGCCAACGCTCTGGTCGAGCAGCCTTCGTGAGGGCCTCTCGCGCTCGACCAGCTTCTCGTCCACCCGTCCTCGTTATACTCGCCGTCTGTTCAGATAGTTCTTGGCATCTTGTGCTTCGGCCTTGCTCCGTCGGCTCGATCACCAGCTTGCTCCCTGGTCGCCCGTCCGCCGCTATCGCCATGCCGGCTCGACTTCCTGTCGAGCTCATTGCGGTCATCCTCGAGCACCTCGCAAAGCCGATTTTCAACCTTACGGTTGAAGACAGCGATGTGACCCAGTTCACGGAACACTTCTGGCCGGCTGAGGCAGATCTTGCTCGTGCGCTCCGAGTATCACGAGCATTCTACGTGAGTCGCCTTCCGCTCTGCGAGCGCCTCTGGCGCGACGACTCAGGCTCACCTCTATCGTTTGTGCGTCTCAGGACCTCGCCCTGCCTTTGCTCTACCACACGGTGGTGCAACTAAGTCAATGGACACACAGTACAGAGCTTCCGGGCGTTTGCGAGCTCTTGGACCGGTCCCAGCGGCGGCTGACTGGCTGGCTGGCAGCAGTCGATGAGCTCAAAGCTCGCCTGGTTCGCGACCTCTCAATCCATCAAAACGGACCGGACGATGACTGCTCTCGACAGCTTTGGTCCCTCGTGCAGCACCCCGGACTTCCAGGCCTGCACAATGCTCGCATTCCTCTCGCGTTTTTAGACATGCAGCCCAAGGGTCCTGTTCTCCGTCCCTCACTTACAGAGCTCATCATCGACATTCACGACGACGACGATGAGCTCGCTCGGATCATCGACCTCGCGATCGTCGTTCCGCAACACTTCGACATGGGAAACCTTAAGCTCTTAAGCCTCGATATGCCAATATTCGACAACCCTCTTACAGTTTTATGGATCAGAAGCCTCGCCCCACTCGAATGCCTTAACCTCTACGCCCTCTTGGACGAGGGCAATATCAACGTAGCCGAGCTTGTCGCCATCCTCAGACATCACGGGAAAACCCTGGGGTCTCTATTGATCGAGGGCACATTCCCAGCACAGGTCGAACCAAAATTTCCTTCCCTTAGCACCCTCTGCCCTTTGCTGGACGTTCTTACCTTCCACGTCACGGTGGACGACAACCAGCCCGAGGCGTCTTCACCCGTCGCCCATGCCCTTGCAGGCGGTCACCCCAGGCTGTCCGAGCTCCAAATTTATAATGGCTGGCACCGCTCCTCTAGTCCCGAAGACCTCTGTAACGTCGAAGTTGACTTTGCCGAAGCGGAGGGGCGATCCGTCGCCACGGTCCTGCACAATATGCTCCTCGCCGACCGCTCGCTCTTTCCCGCCTTGCAAGTCGTCGTGTTCTCAGGCCTGGAGATTCCACTCTTCCGGATTGAGACGTTCAACGTAGTCCTTGCTCTGTACAACCTCGGCCTCAGCGTCTACATCGGTCACGGGCAATCGCCGTGGATGAAGCCGGCCGGGGCCGACTGCCCTCTCTTCGCACCGTTCCTTCTGTACCCCTCTGCCTAAACGCCTCATAATGATGTCATGCGCATTCCCCCATTTGTATGTACTTGTTCGTGCTGTGCAGTGTCGCGCCCTCACGGCGTCTATTGTCACCTGCTCGCGGCTCAGGCGAAGCAGAGAGAAAGAGGTCGCTTGCCAAGGTTTCGCGCGACGCGTTCGGGGACAGGCGGCCGTCTGCTCACGCTCTCCCCTCTGACCGCATATCTCTGGCCATCTTGCTTCTCTCACGACGGCCTGTCGACGGCTGGTCGGCTACCGAGACGTCTAACTCTCACGCACGCGCGAAATTGGTCGACGGATTCCGCAGGCATGCGCATGCCGTCACGGCCGTCCCGCAGAGCAACGTCGCCGGCCGGGCGTCTATTTCCGCCCTGCCGCTGATGACGAGCAGGCCGTCCCTCGACCACGGGTCATCCGACGGACTGAGGCCGTACAAGAGGCAGACCTTCCTTGCGTCCTCCCTCTAGACTCTAAACGCTCATCACCCTCGTCCCTCCCCACCCGTTCACACCCGAGAATGCTCGGTCACCACCAGCACCAGCAGTCGGCGACGACCGCCCCCGCGCAGCCGACGACCTCGCTCGACTCGACCGCCGCCCGCGAGCCTACCATTGTCGACGGCGAGCACACTCGGGACGCCATGGCGCCGACGCGAGGCAAGGGAGGCCTCGGCGGACACGAGAAGACGACGTTCGGAGGATGGCTTCGGCTTTGGGGAGTTGACCTCATCGTGCGTCACCACGCTGGTTAGACGGTCGTGACGTCTGGAACCTGCTCACCGAGCCATCATCTGCCTGCAGACTATGGCCGCCATGGGCGCCGTTGGACTCGGTATTTATGGTGCGTCACAGCCAATCCGAAATTATCGCCTGTAGTGCTTGCCGACGCTAACCTTGTCCTCCACCTTTCCTCCCTCCTCTCCTTCCCAGAGGCCGGCCCAGCCCCCTCGCGCAACTTCCCCGTCTACTTCTCGAACGGCGAGGTCGTCTACCCGTTCGTTTCTCTCGTTGCTCCTTTTGCACTCAGCCGATGCTGACTCGCATGTTGCCTTCATCAGTGACTACGCCTACCCGCTGCGCAAAAACATCGTGTGTATATCTGCTTAATTAGCTGGCGCGCCAGGACATTGCTCATCATCACCTCTTTCCCCCCTCAGATTCCTATCTATGCCGCCGCTTTGCTCGCCTTCTTCGTCCCCTTCGTCTTCTTCGTGATCATGCAGATCCGCCGGCGGAGCTTCCACGACTTGACGGCGACGACAATCGGTCTTCTCATGTCCCTCATCACGGCGGCTGTCTTCCAGGTCTTCCTCAAGTGGCTTATCGGCGGCTTCCGGCCCCACTTTCTGGCCGTCTGCAAGCCTGTCATTACACCCGAGCTCGCAGGCACCGGAACCGGCTTCGGTGGCATCATGTTCGACCGAAGCGTCTGCACGGGCGACGAGCACGAAATCAACGACGCGCTCGAGAGCTTCCCGTCCGGTCACTCGACCGCCGCCGGCGCCGGTTTCGTCTACCTCTCGCTTTATTTGAACGCCATGTTGAAGATCTGGTCCGACCACCACCCGGCCTACTGGAAGCACGTCCTCGTTTTTGCGCCCCTGCTCGGCGCCGCCCTCATCGCTGGCAGCCTGACCATCGACAAGTACCACCACGCGCACGACGTCATCGGCGGACTTTTCATCGGCACGCTCTGCGCCTTTGGTGCCTATCGCATGGTCTTTGCAGCCGTTTGGGACTTCCGCTTCAACCACATCTTGCTCCCTCGCCAGCAGTCCCTGTGCGTCTTCGACACCTTGATCCATCTCAACGATAGTGAGGCTGACCAGCTTGTCTCCGCCAGCTTCCTCCGTCACCCCAAGACGTCGGCTCCTGGCCGCTTCGACTACAGCCTCGGCTCATCGTCGACTGCGCCGGTCATGAACGAGAAGGCTGGCGCTCACGGTCACCACGGCCACGGCCACGGCGCCGGGGTCAACGCCCCCTTCACGCGCGATGGCGGCTGGGGTGTCGTATCGTCCCAGCAGGGAGCGCCTGGAGACGCAGCCTTCGGCGGCGCTGGCAGCCACGGAGGTCTCGGCGAGCAGCGCGGTGCTGGCTACGTTTGAAATTCATACACCAGACTACAGAAGGAGGGCAAGACTTTTGGCCCTTTTGAAACGACTCCACCCTATACTTAGCGTTACGACCAGCCCGAAATCTGTTAGCATACACGACCCGACTCGCCTACCTCCCGTAATCGATGAAGCCCCTTTCTTGTGCCACGCGATCTAACCTTCCCTTGGTCTCACTTTGACCGTCAATTGACAGGAAAAGTCATGCCGAATAGGGCTGAAGATTTGGGTTGAGTTGGTCCTGGGCTGTCATAGTCCTGTTCCGAATTAACTCCACCCCCGCCGTATAGGAGTGAGGGGGAAGGGGGGGTCAAGCAGTCTCAACCTCGACCGTTTGTCTTGATAGTGATACCATGCAACGCGCAGAAGCCTTGCGAGTCTCACGTCTCTGGGTCGCAAGTTCGAAAAGGGAGAGGAGATTGCGCGGGGCGTAGAGGGCTCCGTCGCCCCTCAAGACCATAACTCGTGATACGTCTACCGCAGCATCATCTAGAGCGAGCAGCAAGGCAAAGTTGAGGTGTCGACCCCAAGGGGCGCGACGAAGAGGAGGAAAAGAGAGAAAAGCTACAGAGGTCCCTTTCGCATCTCAAGGAGAGGCAGGAGAGGGTAGAGAGGAGAACGGGTAGGACGCTACAGGTATAGAATGACTTGAGAGGGGGGGGATCTCGGAAGCGGCAAGGAACGGGACGATCGAGTTGAGTCGCGCATCTAGTGCAGAGTGGAAAGAAGGGCAGCCGAGGAAAGAATTGGGGTTGCTGATGGAAGACCGCGCCTTGCGGATTGCGGGAGGGATAACAGTGGCGTTGGCCTAGGCGGGTGAGCCAGGCGAGAGGAGGGAGCGATCTACGCTCCACCTTCCTGCCAAACAGAGGCCAGTTCGAAAGCTAGCACGGAGGATTCTACCGAGACTCGTAAGGGTTGGGGTTCTCGGCCCCGAGCGCCGCCATGTTGCCCCGTCGCATGCTGGGCTTCCGGCTGGGCGCGATGCTCGGCCTCCGGCTGCCGGGCTGGCTCGCCCTCCGCGAGCCGGCCGTGCTCGGCCGTCGCGAGAGCGGCCGCGAGCCCTCGTTCGTCACGGGCGTCTGGATGCCGGACGACAGGGCCGACTCGGACGGGTCGTCGTGCAGCGCCGAGTGGGAGGGTCCTGGAGAATCAGTCGTAAGAGGCGAAGGCTGAGCCGGCGTCGCCGTCATGGCCAGGCCGCCAAAGGCGTGCGAGAGAGCTGGGACGTTCGGCCGCGATTCGCCGTGCGGG
Source organism: Cystofilobasidium macerans (assembly GCA_014825765.1). Lineage (NCBI taxonomy): Eukaryota > Fungi > Basidiomycota > Tremellomycetes > Cystofilobasidiales > Cystofilobasidiaceae > Cystofilobasidium > Cystofilobasidium macerans. The sequence goes on along the minus strand of MVAP01000008.1, from coordinate 3,782 downwards.
CCGGGCGAGTCGGACCGATGGGGCGAATGGTGGCCGTCGGCGACCTTGAGTGAGCAAGCAGCAGATAGCCAAGGACAGGCGTCAGTAGATTGTCATGAGAACACGGTAAGAGGCCAGCGAGGTAGGATCAGGGGGGGTCGCAAGGCCTGAGCCGGAATGTGATGGCCCCGCCCGCCGTTGGCAAGTAGCATAGCGGGCGAGCAACAAGCCCGCTCGCTCAGACAGAGAGACGAGACGGGACTCACGAGGAAAGGCGAGCCGCCGCCGCTGCCGACGCTAAACGAGCTCGACCGGCTTTTGATGAGCTGGATCGCCCGGGCTTCAATCAGGGCGTCAAAGTCCTGCTGAAGCTCGTCGTCGGTCGGAAGTGGGTTCTTGATCGGGTCTTCCTCTGACAGGCGGGGAAAAGGAAAACGGGTCGAGATGGGGTTGAGACGATGGTAGGTTAGCGGTCGAACGGCTCCGGGAAGACCGCCAGCCGCCGGCCGGCGCGGGCCGGAAGGGCAGGCGAGCCGGCTGCAGGGGCTGGGAAAGACACGCACTCGACCGCTTCTTGAACTCCTGCTCGAGCCGGGCGGTGACGGCGTTGACGTCGAGTGTGCCAAGTGGGCTTGCCGAAGGGCGGGCAGCGGCTGTCGAGACGAAAGTCAGGTGGTGTGGAAGAGGAGGTGAGGGGGATGGGGGTAGAGGCAGGGGCGTCATGGGTCGAAAAGCGGGGTGGCGGCGGGCGGTCGAGCGGAGGAACATTGTTGCGACCAGAAAAAGCGAGGAAGATGGCCAGGAGGGGCCGAGAGGGAGCCGGCGTTGAACGAGAGCACCGTTTTTTTGGGCGAGCAAGACAGGGAGTTTGAGAGAGGGGTCGAGACGGGGGAGGGGCATCAGTCGGAAGGATCGGAGGAGACGGAGGCCTTCGCGAAGATGGCCCCGTGGACGCCCGGAAGGCCGCTCTTCGGCCGCGATCAAGGTCGAGAGACTGACCAGGGAGGGCAGATTGGGAGCTCATGACGGGCGATCTAGACGGCTCTTCCAAAGGGACGCGGGTGGCTGGGTTGGAGGGAGTGAAGGTCGGATCGGAGGACAGGGGCAGCCGCCGGGCGGCGCGAGAAGAGAGTCGGCCGGAGGCGCAGGTAGAGAGAGCAGCCAGTGGGCGCACGGGCTTTCATCGCTCCAATCTGGCGGCACGACAAGCCTAGCTCAGAGGAAATCAGATGACCAATGGGACAATCTACGCTGCTCGCTTTGAGAAACTATGCTTTGAAGACCTATGCTGTTGGAGGGGAGGTTCGCTGCGTCTCTCCGCCAGCTGTAGACTGCGCCGTCGCTCAACCAGCCGGGTCGCTCGACCGAGCTCGCGCCGGCTGCTTTATCCTCCTAGCCAGCACCTGAAATCTCGCCCTCTTCCTGCCACTCTCTCCGGGTCTCTCAGCAGCCGTCCATGCCCCGCTCGCCACCGCCTCCGAACAGTGGCTGGTCCCGCCGGGACGACCGCTCGCGCTCTCGCTCCCCTGGGCGGGCCTTTGGTTCGAGGCGAGAGGGCGAGCCGTACGCCTTCGCCGGCGGGCAGCAGCGCGGCGGGCCGCCTCCTCGGGGAGGTTGGGAGCGGAGCCCGCCTGGCGGAGGAGCAAGAGGCTATGGGAGAGATGACTTCCGGGGCCCATCTTCTTACCGAGCCGGAGGGTCAAGCGGCGGAGGCGGGTACCGCGACGACCGCGGCCGTGACGGTTATGGGAGGGGCGACCACCCTCCAGCACCGCCGATGAGTGGACGCTACGACGGCCGAGGCGGCCCTGCTGGGAGGCGAGATGGTTCGTCCTACTTCTCCAACCATTTCCGAACCTTAAGCTTGGAAGGCGCAACATGGGCAAACGCCGTCCAGCCCACCTCCCTTGGAGCTAGCTGATATCAACTGACGCCCCCGCCCTTCCTTCTCGTCTGACAGGCTACGGACCCTCATCATCTTTCAACCGAAGTCCGTCTCCTGTAGCCGGCTTTCGACGTCGTTCGCTCTCTCCTCCTCCGCCCACTCGTGCTGGCGGTCGGCCTCTCAGCTCGATGTTCGACGTCACGCCCTCTGCCTCGGCCACCGCCGCTGATTCCGTAGCTCGAGGCCGTTCACGCTCCCGTTCGCCAGCAACTGCCGACAAGTTGCGCGATGTGCCGGACGAGGAGGCGGAGGAGGGCGAAGTCGAAGAGGGTGAGGTGCGGCCCGAGCCGTCGACGTCAGCTTCGGTCCTCGCTGCAGGCGCGCGTGGCCGTCGGTCGCCCTCCGTAACAATGTCCCGGAGGTCAGACCACCGGCGGTCGCCCTCGCCGCCTTCTCGGGGCTATCACGACATGGCCGGTCCAAGCGGCAGCTATTCACGCCGTCCGGCATCGCCTGGCCCTTATCAGCCGCGTATGGGCTCGCGCTGGTCAGCAGGCGGCAGGCGCTCCCCCTCACCGCCCTCATCCTCGTTCCGACGCTACTGGTCGCCTTCACCTCCTCCCGGCGGTGAGTGGAGACGGCCGCGGGAACCCTCTCCTCAGCGAGGTCGTTTCGGCGACGCATACCGTCCTCAAGCTCGCCGTTCGCCGCCGCCGCCGCCCGTATTAAGCGGCCCGCCAGGGACTAGGTATCGCAGCCCGAGCCCGCGAGGCAGCGAGCCCTTCCAGCGCCGTCGGTTCCGAAGTCCGAGTTCCGCTGGAGGAGGAGGGGACAGGAGCGTCCGGCCGGGTCCCCCTCGGGCAGGCGCTTGGGGTCAGAAGGCGTTGGCTTCGCCCGACAAGCCATCGGCTGCGCTGCCCGGGCGAAGCGGCTCGGACTCAGCCTCCGGGCGACCTACTCCCAGCGTTCCACTGCCTTCACAGCACGGCTCGGTCTGGCCGGAACGGAGCGCGGCCAACAGTCAAAAGTCGGAACAGCAACGTGAGGAGCCCAAGGAGGATGTCGCTCGGCCAGTAGGGGGCGACGAGTGGGCGGCACGGATGAAAGCGCGACAGGAGGAGAAGGATCGGCTGCGTAAGGTGGGCGGAGGGGAGGCCAGTGGTGCTGTCGCTGCTGGCGATCCGACCGAGGCGGCAGCGAAGGCGGCTTCGCTTCCGCCGCCGCCGCCGCCGCCGCCAGCCCAGGACTCCATTCCTCAGCCGTCCCCGGACGGTCGTACCTCGTCCCCAGCAGCGTCTTCAGTTGCCCTCTCGATCCGAGCGGCCCCACCCTCCGCGCCGTCTCAAGCAGTATCCTTAGCCTCACTCGGCAATCCTCAACGACAGATGTCACCCACCCGCCCGGCGCCAGGCCGATTCCACCCGCCCTCCGGCGCCGTGGCCGCAGGCGCTCCGCCAGCCCCCCTACCCGCTCGAAGACGGTCCCCCTCGCCTCCTTCCCATCGTCCACCGCCGCCGTCGTCGTCGAGTGAGCCGTGGCAGCAGGCGCCAATTGCCACCTCACGCTGGAAGGCCCGGCCCGATGGCGAAGGCGCTACCGGTCGTCCATCACTCGACGAGGCATCGGCCCTTGCAGACGGCGCCAATCGGCAACGCGTCGGACAGCTCTCGTCGCAACAGCAGCGGCAATACGAGCCTCCGACAGCTGAGCAGCGTGAGCGCGAGCGCGAGCAGCAAGCGGCAGAGCGTGAGCAGCAGGCGGCAGAGCGTGAGCGCGAGCGTGAGCAGCAGTCGGCTGAGCGTGAGCGCGAGCGGCTCGAAAAGATCGTCGGACGACTGGTCGGAGGGCTCGTCCGACCGCCGCCGACGGTGTCCGCCACAAGTGCCAGGGATCTTGCCGCCGACGTCCGTCCCTCTCA
>MVAP01000089.1:0-72969 GCA_014825765.1 Cystofilobasidium macerans | reverse complement strand
CCGCTTGCTTCCCTGCTTTAATACTCAGCCCCATCGCCTCGACCGCGTCATCTTTCACGAACCTAGCCGAGATCATCTGAAGGTCGACCGCTTCCTTCCCTGCTTGTGACTCCAGCCCCAACTCCTCTCCTCTCGCTGGATCGCCTCTCGTCCCATTGCGGAAGCAAAGTGAAGCGGAGCGGAGCGTCTCGTCCCGTAGCGTAGCCAAGCGTTCCGTCTCGTTCCGTCCCGTCCACGTCCCATCTCGTCCCGTCTCGTCTCGTCCCGCCCCGGTTCGTGTCGTCTCGTCTCATCTCACGTCGGTCGGTCGGTCGGTCGGTCGGTCCATCCATCGATGGGGTCCGGCTCCCTCCGGTCCCCCTCCAGGTCGACTCTCATCAGATGAGACCCCGACCCCGAGCTCGAGCCCGAGCGAGTGAGCGAGCGAGTTCATGGGCGAGGCGAGGAGACTCAACGAACGAACGGACGGACAGATCGGCGTTGGGGTCGACTCTCACTTGCGTCCCTCCTCCCGCACCGGCGTTCGGGTTGAAAAAGTCTCCTCGCGTCCTCCTCCCTCGCGACGCGTCGTCTGTCTGTCGCTTGGCCGGTCGGTTGTCTCTCGGGAGAGGCAGAGGGACAGGAAGAGACTGAGACAGAAGAGGGAGAGGGAGAGAGAGAGAGGGAAAGAAGCGCCGGCGGCGGCGGCGGAGGCGACGGGCGGGCAAGCGGGCACACACCATCACCCACCCATCCACTCACGGAACGGGGGGTTCTGTCCTTCGCTCGCTTGCTCGCTCGCCGGACGGACGGACGGACGATGGTCGGTCGGTCGGTCGAGCGAGCGCGCGCGGTCTCTCCCATCCTCCGACCGACCAACCGACCGACCAACCTTCGATCGGCGTCTGCCTCTTTGTCCGCCTCCCTCCCCCCTTGTTGGACCTCCTCCCGTCGCGTCGCGTCCCGTCTCGTCCCGTTGCGTCTCGTCGCTGCGGAGCGGGATGTCTCGTCTCGTCTCGGCTCAGAGCAGAGCATGGCATCATCGTCTGTCTGTTGGTCCGTTTGTCGGGGGTCGGTCAGAGGGCGGGCGGGCGACCACGATCGGCGGTTTAAGAGACTCGCTGGGTGATGTTGGTGCTTTCCTCCTCCGTCTCCTTTCCTCTTCTTTGCGTCCGCCTCCCCCTGCCCATGTTCCCCTTTCCCCCCTTCTTCCGATAGCTTCAGACTCGAAACGAACCCCCCTTCTTACGCGAACCCCCCCCCCCCCTCCCCCACTCCCCTTGCCCCCTCCCCCGTCGACCCCAAGGTCCCCGAACACACCGAGCTCGCCTGGATCCTCAACTGCCTGACCCCGATGGGGAAACTCCAACGGATGACGACTTGGAAGGTGCGTCGGTATGGCGGCCCGCCTTCCCTTTCCTTGAACCCCTCTGTCCTTCTCCCCCTGCTCCCCTTTCGCCCTCTTCTAGCCCTGTTTTTCCAACCCAACCCAATCCAGTCCAACCCAGCCCGACCTGACACACCTCAGTTCCATCGGGTGGCCGAGACCATACTCTCGACCCCCCTCTGCTGGCTCCGCTCGCTTGCTCGAGTGATCCAGGCCCCGGCGCGAGGGAGAGAAAGAGGGGGGGAGGGGGGGTTCGCATCCTTGACACCTTTCACACACACGAATCCACACACACACATACACAGCGTCCTTTCACAAGGGCCCTCGCTTGCAAGGAGAGGATCAACGGAGAGGATCACCATTCCTGACGAGCGACCACCCCTCCCCCCCTCCTACCCATCCCTTCTTCCTCTTCTCCTTCCTCCTTCCTCTCCTTTTGGTCTCTCTCCTTCCCACACCTCCTCCCCTCCACCAATACCACACACACATACACACGAATACACACACGTTCATCGTCGTCCGCCGATGGACCCCAACCAACATGCGCGCGCATGCGTTGCGTCGTTTTATTTTGGAACCCTCAAAAGGGCAAGCTCGCGGTTGCCAAGACCCCCGGCTCGGATCGGGGGGGCATCGACGTCAATTCCTCGGACCTCAACCTCGGGCTGTTTAGCTACCCTGTCCTACAGGCGGCTGATATCCTCCTTTACAAGTTGCGTGTTTTCTTTTTTTGTTCTCTCCCCACAAAGGGCTCCTTTCATCATCTCTCTCCCTCCCCCTCCCCCCTCCCTCTCCCTCTTTCTTGACCTTGATCTCGCTTCCCTTTTCACGCTCATACTTTGCATAGCAAAGCAACCCACCCTGTTGACTACTCCCCACGAGGAGTTGCTCACAATCCAGCTGACGCTCCGATTGATACTCCTGAATCCTTTCTTCACCCCTGAAACGACCCCTCCTGAATTGTTTTCTTTGCCTCCTCTCTTGCTCTGCACGAATAATGGGGGTCTTTGGCGTCCTTCGATCGAACCGACGCACGCAAATGATGCCCTACCCCCACCCCATGTGGAAACAGAGGCACGCATGTCCCTGTTGGCGAGGACCAACAGCAGCACCTCGAGCTCGCCCGCGAGACGGCCAGGTCCTTCAATCATCTCTTTGGCGGATCATCGACGAGCGGTCGATCGAGGAGGCCGTTCTTTCCGGAACCGCAGTCGCTCATCAGTCTGTAACTTTTTCTTTCCAGCCGAACTCCCTGTTCCGTCTGGGGGAGCAGGTTTTACTTGTGAACCCTTTCAAGAGGCTGATGACGGCTCCTCCTCTTCCACCGCACAATTCGCTCCGCCCCCTCTCACCACCTTTCTCACACACCCCGTTTGGACCTCCCTGTCCTTCCAAAGCTCCGTCCAAGCGCATCCTCTCGCTCCGAAATCCTAACGAAAAGATGTCCAAGTCGTCGCCGAACCGGCACGGTCGGATCGAGCTGACCGATTCGCGGGAGACGATCGTGCAAAAGGTCCGGTCGGCCGTGACCGACTCGGTCCATGGGGTTAGCTTTGACCCGGTTGCTCGGCCGGGCGTCTCGAACCTCCTGACGATCCTCGCCGCCTGCCGACCGACACCGACGACACCAGAGGAGGAGGCGGTCCGACTCGCCGACGTCAGCATGGCCGAGTTCAAAGCCGAGGTGGCCGAGATGGTCGACGGCTACCTTTCGCCGGTCCGGACCGAGCTCGAGCGGTTGCTCGGACCCGACTACCTGCGCGATCGGGCAACGACCGGAGGCAAGGGGACGGGCGTCCGGATGCAGGAGGAGGGCTACCTGCGCGAGGTGGCCGAGCGCGGGGCTCGGCAGGCGCGCGAGCGGGCGGCGGGCGTCCTGGCCGAGGTCAAAGCGCTCGTCGGGCTCAGTCGCTTCTGATCTCAAAGCCTCTTCTGCCCTTCTTCTTTTCATCAGCCATGTGTTCTTTCATCTCTCGCTCTGCGATGAGACGCGCGTTGGGCGCGGAAGTCCTCCGGGAGCTCGCTGCCAGGAGGCAGTCGAAGGGTGGGAGCAGGGTTGCATCTAGAAAGGGTCGCAAGAAGGACTGATCGAGACAACGCTTCGTCGGTCCGAAGCGAGAGTGAGGCGACAGAGGTCGACCATCGATTTTGATCTGTCATGCTCGGTCAGCGCCACCCAGAATCGGAGGGAGGGGCCGCCAATCCATCATGTGCGCAAGGCGCGCTCGGGATTCTTGCAGACGGTCAAAAGCAGAAGCTGATGGCCCCGTCCTAGTAAGGAGCCGACGCGCTGTCGGAAGGGGGAGGGGTGGGGGATCCTGTTCTGACCGCGGGTGGGTTGGTGATCCTCCTCAATGCCTTGCCCGAGATCGACACCAGAGGAAGGGAGGGGCTTTCAAGGTTCTCCGGGATCACTTTCGTACCCGTTGAACGCCTCGGCAACAAAGCCGTGGTCTGCAAAAAAGGAAAGGCGACAAGGGAGAGATCAGCGAGGGCAGGGAGAGGAGCGAGAACCGGCGGCCCGCTGTATGAGGAAACGGACAGTCGTAAGCGATCCGCTCGAGCTCATCCACTTGCTGGCCGTCGGCGTCGACCTCGCCGCTCCGAGCGGCCGACCTGCATTGTTCGGGCAAAACAGGGATCGTCAGCAAGGGGGTGCCGCAAACGAGAGTGCGCGGCGCAATAGGGAGAAGGAGTGGTGAGGAGCGACGCACTTGAAAAAGTCGATCGACGCCTTGGGCAAGTTTGAGAGGCGCAAGTCGAGATCAGTCGCATAGTCCTGGGCAAGGAGGAAGGGGGGAAGGAAGACCAGAAGAGATCGGCGATCAGCATGGATGAGGGTTCAGGGCCAGCCCCCCCTTGTCTTGTCGCACCTTGCCATCAGCCATCTCTCGGAAGGCATCGAGCAAGAGGTCAGGATCGTCGTCCGACTCTTGAACGAGCTCGGCCATCAAGGTCGTAAAGGCCTTGTATGTCAGTGCGCCGTGCTCCTCAACGAGGGCCGTGTAAAAGTGGCTGATTTCTTCCTCCTAAGAAGCCAACAAGCCCGAGTCGCCAAAACTTGAGTGGTTCAGCTACTTGACCAGTGCCTCTAGACGATTGGAGCGCAAGACGAACCGTGAACGAGAGCGAGAGCGACGCGAGCGCCCCCTCGAGCTCGTCTTCGGCGAGCGTATTGTTGCCGTCCTTGTCAAAGTAGCGGAACGTCGCCTCGAACTCTTCGAGTTGGGCCGGCGAGAGCTGATCCGCAAGAAAGCAAGGGCGGTTGTCAGCATCGGATGAGTGCCTCACAAAGTGAGAGGAGGTTGCAGAATTGGACAAGGGATAAAACTGACGTCGGTCGTTTCTCGCGAGACAATCTAAGAAGTTGCGGAGCCAAGGACGGAAAACGTGGGATCAGTGCACGTCAAGTTTTATTCGACGGTCGACGATACAACGCACCTGGTTGTCGATGACAGCCAGTCGTCGATGAAGGCTCAACTTGAGCAGCTCCGATTCCCAGCTCAGATCATCCCAGCTGAGAGTTGTGTAGTCGTTTTCGTCGATAAATGCCTCGGCACACGCCGCCTCGGCCGCTGCGAGCTGGTCGAGCAGGTCCTCGACCGGCGGTATGCGGTCGGCGAGGATGGCTACAACGGCCGCATTCTGAGCCTATGAACGAGAGAGTAAGCGAGCGTCGAGGGGAGGTAGGGCAGGAGGCGAAGCAGTGGGGGAGTTCAAGGATGTCAGCAATACATATGCGCTCCTCACAGACCCGATCGCGACATGAAGAACAATCGAACGCACATCGAGCTCGCCAGTGGCGGTGTATAGTTCGTGTTCAAGTCGACGCAACTGGCCGTGCACATCTTCGGCGAGGTCGGCCGCCCGCTTCATGAGTGCGTCCTTGATGCTATAGATGAGGACCACAACACCAATTTTAGCGGATTGAGGGATCCAGAGGCGAGTTTCAAGCCGACTGACGTCTTGAGCCGCTGGCCGACGATGCGTGAGTACGTTTCTTCGGCCTCGCCTAGGGCCCGCCACTCACGCTCGACCACTTCGAGCCGACAGCGTTCGTCCGGCTCCCAATCAGCCATGCCGTACGTCCGGAGCTTCATTCGGATCGCGCTGAGGAGATCGCCGAGCTCCCCCTTCTCACGCACGAATGACCGTTTGGCCGTCGTCTTCCAGCTTTTGAGCTCGGCACCTAGTGTTCGGGTCAAACCGTAAGTCGTCGGGAGTTCCTTGGCCGATGCATTCCAGGCTTGTGACTGGCCGGCAAGTGCTGCCAGCAGGGCTAACGCTCGCCTCTCATAGTCGTTCTTCTGAGTCCTGTGAGGCAGGGGGGAGGTGGCCTTTAGTGAATCACGCGACAATTGCGCTGATCACCAGCAAAGGAGGGGAGATGAAGTGTTGGAGAATCCAAAGGGAAAAGAGGAGAGATCTTAAAGGGAAGGTGAAAGGATCTACTGACCAGACGCCCTGAGCCGTCTCAAGGAATTTCTCGACCCGGCGTTGAACCTTGTCCTTCTTGTCTGTCGATTTCAACGACGATGATAGCAAGGGCCCGAGCTCGATCGTCAGCTCATGGAGCAACAGCTCAGGAGCCATATTGTTATCGAAAAGAGCCGTCGGTGTTTGGCTTTGCTGGCATGAGGAAGTTGGGACTATGAAGGGACGCACTCATCTTGCTGAAAGCGTGGAAGAATTCTGCAATGTAGGTCATAACGCTCCGTTCGTCCGGCGGCGAAGCCTCAGTCAGGTCGCTGACATCGAGCAAGCGCTGAGCAGGATCAGAAGACAGATCAGGTTGTGCAGGAGCGCAAGCCAAAGAACGAAGTCAGCCTTGATTTCTGCCGTTATCCCTTTTGATTGTCTCTTTCGCAGATTGAGAGACCCAGATTCTGGAAAAGAGGCGGGAAGCAGAGGTAGGAGGAGGGAAGAGCGCGACTGTCGGCCTCAGGACGTACGGGGATACCAAGGTGCTCCTCCGCCAAGCGGAAGGCGAGTTCGGTGTTGCCCTCATGGTCTGTCTGCAGGAATCCATTGGAGGAGGCATATGAGAGACGAGGGTAGTCAGTCAGTATCAAAACTTTTCGTCGTCTCTTCGACAGGTTTGAGCTGGGCGAAAGAGGCTTGCTTTCAGGGGAAGGAGAATAACTGGGACGTCAAGAGAAGGGGGGGGGGGGCGTAGCGACATTTTATTTTATTTTTTTTTGGGGGGGGGGGGGGGGGGAGATAAGGAAAGGAGAAGAGCAACGTACCTTGTCGAGCGCATCATAGTTAAGCAAATCTGGTCGGTGGGCGTGGATGAGAGCGCAGAGAGCGAGGCCGTCTGTCCAGCTCCAGGCGAAGTCACGGACGTCGACCTCGGGCTGGTAGCCTGCCGTCTTGCGCTGAGCCCAGAGGAGGAGACCATCCTTTGCCGAGAGGCCCTCTTCACTGGATTGGATTGAAGTAATTGGAGTAGGAAAGAAAGGGGGTAAACAGAGAGCAAGTCAGATACGGTCAATGACAAACGGTGGCCTTCGCTTCGAGGTCGGGTTGTTGATGTCTTCTTTGGGCCCCTCCTCTCCTTCTCAGTCCACAAAAGCGATATGGGACTGAACGATATGTCGGCAATCGCGAAGCGGAGGATGAGCGTCCAGATCTGTAGGGTTCGCAAAGAGGAGAAAGGGACGGAGGGAGAGGGTTACATGTGTGTCAGGGGAGAGGCTATGGGCATCAGGTCAAAAGCCCAGGTCTTGAGAAAGACTGAACGTACAAGACCGAGGATGAGCTTGAGGTTGCCATCAATGATGTCTGCATGGAGCGCAGTCAGATAGAAAAGATCGCAAGAAGGGAGAGGTTGGAAGGAAGTAAGGAGGGGGTGAGGACAGAAATAGGGGAATAGGGAGTTTGGAGCCTCGTCAGTCGTTGCGATCCGCTTCCAGGAAAGCAAAAACTCGAAGTATGGCGAAGGAACGAAAGCGACCGCGCACTAAAGGGATCGAGGAAGACAGGGAGGACAGGCTAAATCGCACCTTCCGCCGCGATATTGGTTAGATGAACGCCCCTCTCCTTGATAAAGCGAAGGGCGAGCGTCACGTTCTATCTCCCCAGACACACCATACCATGTCAAGCCATCCCAGCCACCACAAAACAACATCCCTCGCCCAGTCGGACCAAGGAGGCGACGACAGACGAAAGGAATGCGATTAGTTGCGAAAAGGGGTTCGTCAGCTCTGCCCCTCGAAGGAGACCTGGCCTGTTCTGGGGGACACATATCGCACCTCGGCCTTTTGGACACGGATTCTTGGATGTGCGTTGTATCGGCCAAGCGAGGTGTCGCCCATAATTTCCTATACATCGCTCCCAGCACACATTCAGGTCGAGAGTTGATCGTTTGATTTCGATTTGGGAGCTGGGTCAGCAGAGCGGGAGGTGTGTCAAGCGGGAAGATGGGGAGGGGTTTGGGAGGTTCTGGCTGTTGCACGTTCAATGTCCATATTGGAGTGAAGAGGGGGGAAGGCAAGTGTGCAAGAGAAGGGAGTGAGTGTAGAGGTGCGAGGAAGGTCGGACGGACCATGAGCTTTGCAAGCAGAAGCCGGTTGTCGACCGAGCAACGAGGAATTCGTAGGTCGAAGGCGGGCGCACAGAGAGGACAAAGGGAAGAGGAAGAAGAGAAGGGGTTGGACAGATGGGGCTGTGTCAGGGTCTCCAGGCTCTCTTCTCTGGCTGGTCCGAGTGGGTTAACAAGCGAAGTGAGGGAGAGACAGGATAGTTTCAAGAGAAGAGCTGGGTTGGGAACAAAGCAACGAAGATAAGGCGGGCGAGACTGACCTGGATCAGCCGGACGCCGTCGCTTAGGTCAGTCGCGAGCGAGCCCATCGGCGGGAGCTGTCGACCCTCCAGCTTCGAGTTAAGCCTTGAAAATAATGCAGCGCATGCATGCACAGGTTTGGGATCAGTAACCTTCTTCTTTGTCGGAGATCCGACTGAGGAGGGGCTGGGATGCGTTGCGATTGGGATAGAAGGGAGGGAGGGGGTTGCATTCGTTGGAAGAGAGGGAGGGCGGAAGCTCGTCTCGCCCGTCCCTGCGCCCTCACTCTCTTCTTCGCCAGAGCTCAGCCCAAGCAGAGGGGAAGACGCGTACCATTTACAAAAGGTCCTGATGGTTTGATCAAGCGTCAGATTGAGGGTCAAGAGATCAAGGGGGTCAGTCCGGAATGTAAGAAGGGAGGACGGATGGTGCTTCCTCGCTGCGCAGTTGCAGCTTACTCTCTTACTCCTCTGGTCAAGGGACTTACTTTGCTTGGACGTCCTCGAGCGAGGAGCGAGAGGAGACCATCTGCCGAGAAGAGTTTCAAGACTTCTGCCTTGAGTCCTGAGCTGGGACGAGGGGGGTGTTGCTCGTCTAGTGATGGCGTGAAGGAAAGAAGGGAGTCGTCGTCGGTTGGTTGGTCGACTGAACGACGCGTCCGACCATGAGACGCGCGCGCGCGGCTGACTTCTTTTGGCTCCTGACGATCAAGAACCCGACCGTTGACAGGGTCGTTACAGTCACCGCTTCATGCAGAGCCTTTTCTTTGGCGATGGTACAGCTCACACGCGAGGAAGAGTCCTTGAGGCGTTCGACGAGAAGGCTGGAGGAGATATGTACAGGAGGCCAGAGAGGATACGAATATGACCGAGGAGAGGGGCAGGAGATCAAGGAGAGGGGCAATAGATCCAGCAGAAACGCGTCAGGGTTCGCTCCGACCTCTCACTTCCTCCCGTCGTGTAGATGGCAAGATCTTTGAATCAGACAAAGATGAATCCCTTCCCGCCTCAGTGACCTCCCCGGTGGGGCGTCAAGAACAGACACAAGACGGGAACCCGGAGCGCGAACCTCTATCGCGCCGCGCCGATCACCTCACTTTCGAGGACAAGTGACACCTGCGGATCCGACGGAAGAGGGAGGGAGGGAGGGGGGGCCTCCTTCCAATACAGGCTTGCCCTTGTTTGTCTTAGCCTTGTGCCTCGTCTCGCCACGCGCATCCGCACGTGCGTGTCGTTTCATCACGCTCCAAATTGACTTCGCAGCAAGAGGACGCTCCGTCTCTGTTCCTCGGGCAACCCGCCAATCTGATCGGCCGTCATGGCGAGAACTTGGGCGAGCATCGCCTGTTGGTCCGGCGGGAGGGCGGCAAGGGCTGGGTTGATGGGTCCGGCGGCAGCAGCGGCGGACCCTCCACCGACTCCTGGTACAGGTGCTATCGAGGGTGGTGTAGAATAGGATGGGTAAGTTTGGGCTGAGGTAGAAGCTTGAAGAGCCGGTTGGGAGGAGGAAGGGAGAGGCGGCCGGCCAGCCGAAGCGGAGGAGGAGGGTGGATGGCCGGTGACACCGCTCCGAGGTCCAGAAGGGGCAGGACCGGGCTGCTGCTGAAAGGGGGCGCCGTAGGTTCTGCTGCCGCCAGCCGCCGGTAGAGGTGGGGGTGGAAGTCCGCCTGCCGGGCCCCCATAAACGCCGCCACCACCCACAGCAGGGCCTGCCGTCGTTGTTGTCGTCATCCTTGCGATGACGGCTGGATCGACAAGGTCCATCATGAGCAAGCTCTGGAACAGCGCATAGGCCAGCTGGGGCTGAGCGGTCAAGAGGTGTCGCGCCTCTTGAGGGGACGACTCGATCAAGCCCTTCATCCGACCGAGGACCTCCTCGAGCTGACCAGAAGGGACGGCAGCGAGTGTCTGGGTAATGGCATCGGTCGGTCGGACGCCGGGGTCGGGCATCCGACCTCGAGGCGGTTGGGTGAGGAGTGTTCGTGGGTCGTCGGCCGCCCCGACGCCGGCGCCGTTGAGGGAGGAGGGGTGGGATGAACCGGAGGGAGGCAGATCGGCTTGCTGAAAGGTGATGGTCAGAGCTCGATTGAAAGGCGCCGGGAGGGGCCGGCCAGAGAGGTTGCGGACGGCCGAGGCGGCCGTTTCGGAGTCTGGATTTTACGTCAGCGTGGCCAGCGTTGGAAAAAGGAGCGAAAGGGTCGAGGAAGGGGAAAGAGTGAAGCAGAGATCAATATGAGAGCGCAGCTTGAGAAGGGAACCCCGAGAGAGTGCGGCGACTGGAGGAAGGACGAGAGAAGATTCAATAGACCGCACCGTAGTAGTCGACAAAGCCGAAACCTTTTGCCCGGCCCGTGTCGGCGTGGAAGGCAAGCCTGGGAGATAGAGGTGTCGCTTTGCGTTAGATCCCGAGCTTTGTAAGAACGACGTTTCCCTCCCTCCCTCCCTCCCCACCCGTCCAAATCGCTCCTCTGTCAGGCTCAAGTGAGAGGCGGGGCCAAGAAGAGGCTGGGCGTCGTCACGTCCAGAACGCAACATTGTGCAGCGAGAGCTGAGATATGGAAGACAGAGGACTGAAGGAGCAGCCGACGGTGAGGGATAGACGAGTCGCACCTTGTCTGTTGAACGGGTCCAACCTCGGACATGACATGCGTGAGCTGCTCTTCCGTCATCTCACTGCTCGGACACGCGAAAAAAGAAGGGACAGGAAGAGATCCATGTGAGGCGTCAGTGTGTTAGGTTTTGGGAAGAGCAGGGTCACTCGTCGAAGGCAGGCACGAAGGAGGTCGATATCGAGGTCGAGATGAATGGGTAGAGGGGGTATCGGGCAAGAGACGAGCGTTCCGCCGGAGAATACCTTGCAAGGCTAGCTGAGAGCGGCCTCTCCTCCCCTCTCTCTTGATCCTGCCTCTCCTTGCCTAGTAGCAGCTCCTCACCCGTTCCCAGCTCTAACCCAAGGCCCAAAGTCGAGGACCATCACACAGAAATAGCGAGTAGTGGTCGGGATGACTACGAGCCCGTTTCGCCCTCACTTCGCCGCGTCTCCGATCGGCTTCTCTTTGATCGCACGGTCCACCGACTGACGACAACGAGCTACAGTCCGCCTTGTTATCGGGCAGGAAGAGGGCAATGGCGAGGATGCGAGCTGCTCCCTCACCCCTTACCCTTAGAGCTGACCGTCGTTCGATGCACTCGAGTTTCGGGTCTAGGCTCACTCTTCTTGAGCGCGCGTTGAAAAGACCGACAGCGCCTGTCGGCCGTTGCGTCTCTCGTCGCTTCGCAGGAGGAGCAGGAGAAAAGGGGTTCTGAAGGTGACGAAGGGCTGGAGGAGAGGGCGACACGCACTAGGGGATGTTGGAGACTGGCTCGGGAGAAGCAATGTCAGTCTGATGCAGCCTTTTCCTGTCTCCTCTACTTCAGTTTGGCGGACGGACCGTAGACGCCGCGAGAGGTCGCGCGGGGCGGGGCCATGTTGAGCTGAAGGCGAGGGCAGGGGAGCGGTCGAGGCGGTTGACGTCGAAGGCGGATGGTTGGGCGAGGCAGCTGCCCTCTAAGGAAACGACCCTGTCTTTCTGCATCTGACCTGTCATCGACGCGGGTGGGTGCTAGCGAGCGAACCAATCTCCAGGGCGAGCAGCCACCTCGACACGACGACCGACGACCTTTCTCTCTTCAACTTCTTCCTCGCGCCATGCCCCCCTCGGGTCTCCGACTGGCCCGGCAGATTGGTTCGGTCGTCCTCGGCCTCGTCGTCCTCCGCTACCTCTTCTTCTCCCCCTCGGCCGATTCGACCTCGTCCCCTTCGGTCCAGTCCCTCCGGTCCTCCAACGCCCACAAGGGGATCCAAGCCCACGGCGTCATCGACCGACTGCGAGCCGACAAGGGGGCGCTCGACGTCCATCGGTTCCCCTTCTTGCAGAGCCGAATTGGAAGGGACGACCGGCCCGATCTCTTTGATGCCCAGATCGCGGCCGGCGTCGCCGACTACTGGGACCGCTTCAGCAAGCCTTGGATCACGGGCCACGAGACGGCCCACCTCGACGCCCAGGTCGTCAGGGGCGCGATTGACGAGCTTCTCAGCTTCAACGGCTGGGTGACTGTCAGTTACGGGGTCGCCAACGCTTTCCACATCCTTCGCCGTCGCAGGCTGACCCTTGCCCGCCTTGTCTCTTGCTCATCCTCTCGGTGATACGCTGCCGCCTACTCGCCCTCTCTCTCGCCGTCTGCCTCACTCGGACGCTCTATGCTCCGATTCCCTTCCGATCTCTCTTTGCGACTTTCCAAATAAGGCCGCCTGCCCGACCCTCTCTCGCCCGTTCGGCCAGAACAAGCGCGACGACCACTATGAAGACCTCGTCGAGGGCGGCCGGCTCTACTACATTGCCATCGTTGTCCACTCAGCCGATCACTTCCTCGTTGATCAGCTCGCCGTCATCGTTCAGCTCTCTAAACGGTGTGTCGTCGATCTCAGCGCTTTCTCCTCCCTTTCCCTGTCCGCTACTTGCGTGAACCCGGCTGCTTGATGGCGCCGCAGGGTTGCGACGGCTGCCGGAGCGTCGTCTCTTCGTAGATCCCTCCTATCATAGGACAACTGATCCTGACAGATCCTTTCATCGCTTTGCTCGGCATGTTACCATCTTTCTCACCCAGTCTCGGCTACCGCAACCTCTTTGTCTCAATCCTCGACGTCGCCTCAACTGATTCGACACCGACGCTAGCCGACCTGTCGGAAGCCGTCCTCACGATCCTTGGTCTCGCCTTCCAGATTCGTCGGGTCCCCTCGATGACGGTCGATCCTTCAGCCGCCTACTACCCGCTCGAGGAGGCGACCGCCCGCAACCTCGCCCTTGGACCGCTCTTTGAGCTCGAGCAGAAGCGGGGGATTCGCTTCCACAGAGTCATCTGGCTGAAGGGGTTCACGTGTCCGACCGACGTCCTCGAGAGCTTGCGGGTCAGTCGGGCCAACGAGGCTGGCCTGGTCTGCGGCATGGACTGGGCAGAGCACAATGGCTTTTTCATCTTTTCTGATCGGTGCGTACCCTCATCCGATCTTTCTTCGCTCCGGCGGGGCGCATCCTAAACTGTCGGACTCTGGTCGACGTCCGGCTCGCTGACTTGTCTCCACCTCTTGTGAACCTCGGCTCGTAACGTCCGGTCTCTTCCCCTCCTCTTCCTCTCCACGTGCCTGCAGCTGGCGAACGCGTGATATCGAGGGCAACCTTTTCCGGCAGGCCAAGAGCAATGCCAAGTCGGAAGCGTATGTGGTCCTCTCTTCATTCACCGGGGCGCCCTCTAACCCTTGGTGCTCTTCTTCCTCGCGAGCCTTCCTGATCACTTCTCTTTCCTCTCAATACCAGCGGCCCGCCGCGCGACAAGGCCGGCACACAAAAATACGGCCTTCACCTGCCCTTCCAGACCTTCTGCTGTGAGTCGGGCTCGCACATTGTCGACCCGCTTCAGTCGTACTACAAGGGGATCGTGTATCGGGCTTCCGAGGTCGCTCAGAACCTCTCGACCTCGACCGGCGCTGCTCCCGGCAACGTCAATGGTGGCCTCGGTGGCGGCGGCGGTGGTCAGGAGTGGAATCCCGAGACGCAGTGCATGGACTCGACCCAGATGTGGTTCTGCCGCGACCTGTGGACGGATGCCGCGCGGGGCACCTTGAAGGGCCAAGGAGGTGCGGTCGGTCGAGGCGCTTTTGGCCAGCAGGACCTCGGGTACGACGACGAGGACGACCTGGCCGACCAGCAGCAGCAGCGCAAGAAGAAGGGCAAGGTGGTTGCCAAGCGCGGCGTCGACGACTTTGTCGAGCACCACCAGCGGCCTCAGGAGGCCAAGCGGGCTCCTCCTGTCGTCGAGGAGGACGAGGATGAGGATGAGGATGTTAAAGCGGCCGAGGGAGCGCCTGCTCCACCGCCAGCAGTCGTCAAAGTCAAGGAGGTTGCTCCCGAGCCCCTCGCAGCGCCTGTCGGCGGCGGCGGCGGCGAGGACGCCGAGGTCAAGAAAGACTTCCTCAAGCAGCCGGCCAAACCCAAGGAGGAAAGCAATGAGCGTCAAGAGGGGTCCGACGCCGACGCAATGATGGTCGACGAGAATGAAGACGACGAGGACGAGGACGAATCGCTGCTCGACGAGCTCCCCGCTGGTTCATCCTCCACGGGAGGAGGCAGCGGGGCGGGGAGGGCGGGAGGAGGTGGAGGTGGGGGAGGGGCCGATTTCCTCATCCCGAACAGCGCCTTCAAGCCGGCCCGGATCGTCGTCAATCCCCGGTGCGTGACGACGTACGGCGGCGTCTCGCACGCCGCCCTCGCCCAGGACCTCTTTGGCCAGGCCGCCGGTGAGTGGAACCGGGCCGACGACGACGACGACGACGACAACATCGAGCGCTATGCCATCACCGAGTGGCAAGGCGCGCCCGACTCCTTTGTCTGCCAAGAGATGCGGACGACCGGCGGCCGGGTCGCGCCAAAGTCACAACGGCGCGTCGGCTTCTTGCTGTCTTCTGTGCGCCCAACTCTTTCACCCTTCCCCTTGCCGCGCTCGCTTTGTGTCGCACTCTGACCCTTTTCCGTCGTTGACCCTTCTTCGGCGTCTGCTTGTCGGCGCGAACAGGAGGTTGGTCTCGAATAGGCGACACCACCCAGCAAGAGGAGACTAAGCAATTAAGGGCGTCTCCCCGATCAGACCTAATCCTCGCTTGGGTCTATGACTGTTTTAGATTGGATTTCGCACGTCGCCGAGAACGAGACAGAAGACTAAATCTGAGCGCATGTAAGAAAACGTCTCCTCTCGACCCTCTCACCCCGATCCGACTCGACGGGGACAGATCGGACCCCTTCCCCTTTTGTCGGTCGAGCCAACTCAATTACTTCTTGGCGGCGAGAGCGGCAGCCTCCTCGGCGGCCTCCTTGAGCCTGCGGATCCGGCAGAAGTACGAAAAGCGGGGGGGTCAGCAGGGCGCGACTTCATGCGGCAGGCAGTGGGACGGCGAGCGATCCAGGATCAGAGAGCGAAGCTGTACAAGTTGCTGCGGCCCCCCGTGCTTCCCGCCTTCCTCACCCCCCCGCATAAGGACGTGTAGAGGCCCCGCTCAAGGGCGGCTGTAAGGGCAGCGAGCGAGAGCCACACAAGAGGGTGAAGGGACTAGACGTACATAGTCTCGTGGTGGCCCTCCTTCGAGCACAGGTAGGCGTACCGGCCGTTGGCCCACGTGAAGAGAGCGTAGCCTGGCACATGGCGAGGGCGAGCGAAGCAGATCCAGGACCGAGGCGGGCAGAATGACCAGATGAAGGCAGAGGTCCAAAAAACGTTGGACAGGCAGGTTAAAGGAGCGAGCCGGATGAGAGCGGATGATTGGAGGAGCGAGAGCGAGAGAATGACAGGGGGTAGGAGTCAGACGTGCAAGCATAGGGCGAGCGAGTGAGAGCCCTATCAGCGGCCAAAAGGGCTGGAGTCGAGGGAACGCACCGGCGGCCATGGGCGGGCCGAAGTAGATCGAGTTGAGGGCGATGCGCTTGATGCCGAAGTAGACGTACTGCTGGATAGCACCCTTCATCGGCGACTGAGCGTTCGACGAGAGGGCTAGATGGGTCGGAGAATGGGGCAGCGATCAGGTTCGTGTTCGGCTGAACCGACCGACCTGCCAGCCCACTCTTCGGCGAGGCGGGCGGGCTTGCTTCGGGAAACGTGACTCGAAGGAAGGGCAGAGGACGGACTGTAGGTCGTGATCTTCTGCTTCTCGCCACCGAAGGCTCCCCACCATCCGAGCTAGCCGTGGACGCGCCAGAAACCAAGGCCTCAGTGTCAGCCGTCGGACGAGCTCTGGACCCCTTACCCGAACGCCACGCCCTCTGAAGAGGCGAGATCAGCGGAATGAGTATCTGGACGCACAAACTTCTTGCCTGGTAGGTTCAGAGGTGGGATCGAATTCGCGAGGTCAGCTTGGACCGGTCGAGCTGCATGTGAGCAGGGATGGCAGGGGGGAGGCGGCGGCCAATCGCCTCGATCGGAGAGGGCAGAGGGCGGCGCGGAGCGAAAGGGAGCGTACCCTGCGGCATGCCGCCGAACGACGGCTGCGACGCGCGGAACTGGAAGGGCGAAGTCGGCTGCATCGTGAAAGGAAGAGCGAGAAGGAAAGGGAGAGGGAGAGGCGGGAGGGACGGGCGAGGCAAGAAGGGGGTTGGGCAGGCGTCAGGCGTCGTCTGGCCGAGCGGTCGAGCTCGAGGCGAGCGACGGGTTGGCCGGAGCGGAACGCGCGCGAGCTCAGCTTCAAAAACGGAATCAAGAATGCCGACGCTGGCCCCTCAGTGGATCCCTATCCGAGTCTCTCGCCATCTTTCTTTCGCGTCGCAAGGAGGCATGCATGCAGAGGACTCCGGATTCATCGTCCGACAGCGACACTGCTCGCTGCTGGTGGCTTGAAGTTGTCGAGCATCCGCCAGAATTGGGCCAGCAGGGCCGTGTCCATGTGCCGCTTGGCTGGGTCGATCTGCGCCGATGAGAGCTCGAGCGGGTTAGCGAAATGTCGATGAACCAGCTAGCAGGCTGGGCCAGCAGGTCATACCTGGAGGCCGACAACGTTCCAATCCTTGATCGTTGGCGCTGGTGCTGCGTTTGACCAGTGAAAGTAAACGCCTTTGACTGGGGAAGCCCAAGGTCTCGCAAGGTCAGCTCGCCACGTAGACGGGGAAAGGAGGCGGCACGAACCGTGGTGGAAGAGCTGCTTGGGGTCTGCCCACTTGTATTGCGAAAATTGCCAGGCCTGACCGGTTGTGATGACAGCGACGACCCGGGCCCTGCAATCGTCATCGACAATGGCGGTTAGTAGCGCGACCTCTGCGTGCGTCGACGCCGGTCGGCTTAAACGTACCACACCTCATCCCGGTTGCCGAGCTTGGCAAGCGCCTCCGGTCCTTCGACAACAAGGTATTTGATCTTTTTGTCGTCTGGCGAGCGGTGGACCGGGGCGAGACGGGGGGGATGAGGTGAAAGCAATACACTTGTCAGTGTGCGGCCCCCAATGCTCGTTCGAGCACATGTCAAATGCCCAGCCTGCATACCTCGGCCTGTCCTTAGGGCGACGACAAGGTCCTCGGCTTTGACGATACCCTCGGCGTTGGCCCGGGCCTTGGCCTCCTGCGTTGACTCGAATCTGCACGACAGCATGAGGACTGGGTGGGTCAGCCTGCGTCGCCCCTCTTGCTTAGCGGGAAGCGTGTCGGCACCCACACGCCGTCCTCCAGAAAGCGCTTGATATTCCACATCGTCAGAAGCGACGTCGGCGAGCTCGGAACGATGATGATGGGATGTTGTTGACCTGGTCGGCGGACGACCGGACGTCCAAAGAGAAAGAGAAAGGCAGTCTTCAGTCTCGAGCGTTCCCTCCAGCCCGCCAAATCGGAGTCCAGTCGAGACACGGCAGTCCGCGTTCGACTCACGTTGCTTTTTTGCTCCAAGAGCCACCGGTGCCCCTCCCGAGCTGCCGACGGCCGAGGTCGATCCACGCTGCGCTGACGCGGCCACCCTACTACCAGAAGCGCCGCCCTTCATCGCCGCCGCCAGCGGCTTGATCTTGTCGGCAAACACCGTCTTGTAAATGTACGAGAAGTCCTTCTTGGATGCGAGCGACGATGAGCCGGCCGAGGGCGCATCCTTGGACGAAGTCGAGCTCGAGGTGAGCGTCGTCGAGCGCAGCGGCGCCGAGCGGTCGATCCAACTGAACTCGCCCGCATGAATCTAGCAGCCGACAAGTGCCAGGTCAGCAGGCTGCCCCTCCAGTCCAGCAGGAGAGCGACTGAGACCGTCATAACCGACCTTGGCGACAGCCTCAACATCGGCCTTGTCGACGACGTACTTGCGCTTGCCGTTGGCCCCGGCGCCGGCGCCGCCCGAGCTGCCCGTGCCCGGTAGCGGCGTCGTCGTCGTGCCCCCGCCAGATGATGGAGGGACTGAGCTCAGAGGATGGACCGGAAAGCATGCAAGTGGGTCAGAGGATGCTTGCCGCCAACGCCGAGAGGGCGGCGGACGACAACTCACCATCCGGGCCCTCGCCCTTGAGCCAGTCGATCACAGGCTTACGCTTCTCGGTCGGGACGAAGGCAACGCCGTTTGCTCGCGCCTCGCGCAGGTAGTCCTGAAGGGCACCATCGCGCGTCTGCCAAATGACGTAGAGAATCGGAAGGTTGATCGTCGAGGGGTGGGCGTCGAGCGGCACGCTGAAAGGACACGGCGTGCAAGAGCGCGGAGGGCCAGAGAACGGGGTGAGCTTCCTCCGAGCGAGCGAGCCTACGGAATGGGGACTTACCTCGCAAAGGCGCCAACCTTGTCAATCGTCAGGTCTGGTCCGAGGTGGATCTTGGCCGCCTGGGCAATCTTGGGCACCTCGCTGCCGGCGGCGTCTGTCAGGGTGATGGGAGTCTTGGCCAGCAGCGCCTGCCGGAATTGGACGGCGGGCGTCGACATGGCGGGCTGGTGGCCGAGCGGAGATGAGGCGTGCTAAGGGGCGTCAGGCAAAGGCTATTGGGTGGGAGGTCGCTGTGAGACTGATTGGCGACGGGCTGAAATGGCTGCAGGCGAGGCTGGGCTCAGGATCGTAAGGACGTTGGGAGGAACCGGACGAGTGAGCTCGCGCGACGCGCGATGAACCGGGCGGCGCGCACTGCGACAGTTGTAATTCAAACCTCAATAGTGATCCGCGCCCACTGATCATGTCTTTGGAATTATGACACGTTATGATCGAGGGAACAGCAGACGATCATCATGAGCGATAAAGAGGGGCCGGCCGCCCGCAGCCGTCCCCTGCGTAGCCGAAGGTGAAAGATCACGAAGGAAGGAAGGAAGGATTTACAAAGGGCGAATCTGGCGAAAGTAAGAGGTGTTCCCGACGCAGAGTGAGACGGAAATGGGAGGTGGCAAATGATGGTCGTCTCTCCTTCAGAAGTTCTCCTTGCCTACGAGGAAAGCGAGGTCAGCCAATAGGTAGGGTCAGCTGCGTCCGACACCAGAGGAGCGGCGGAAGAGAAACTGGACTTACCAAAGAAGAAGCGTGTTCCACCGCGGCCAGGCCGGGTATACTTGTTGCTCAGGCCATGCAGCTGAGTACCCAAGGCCGGCGGACCACACTGGATGACCAGGACGAGATACTGGTCGGATGGCGGTTTGCGAGCGTGAAAGAGGGCGCGAAGAGGGAAAGACGCACAAAGAAGACACCGACGTCCGTGTCTGGGTGTTGTTCGGCGATGCCTAGAAAGAGCCGATCCCAGTTGGGTCGACCATAATGCGTGGGCGCCCGCTGTTCAAGCAACATGAATATGGAGTCAGTCAAAGGCGGCAATGCTTTGTGAAACGCATAATAGTTCGCGCACAAGCGAGGTGATCGTGTCTTTGTCGGCGCCAACGTCCTGGACCTGCAGTGACGAGAGAAAGTCAGTGGTGCAGGTTAGTGTAGTCTTCCATTGATGCGCAAAGTCCGCACGAGGATGTTGTGCATCTCGTCTGTGGAGGCAAATGGGGAGCTTCCGGGTCAGCTGCCACCCGCTCGAAGCTCGAGTGCTAGCGTACGCACTGTGTTGGACCTTGGCCGTCAGATAGATGCTGACGTCAATCCGTCGGAGCGAATCCTGCTCCTCGATTGCGCAAAGCAGCGAATTGAACCACTCGGCCGTGCCAAAGTCGCGAATGACCTAAAAAGGGAGATGGTCGGTAAGATCGGCGCTTTTGGTGAGGGGGGTGATTTGTGCAGGTAGACGCACCCAGACGAAGTAGACCTTAGAGAGCCGTGTCGCCTTCGAGTTGCCAAAGCTAAGAAACAAGCGACAGCACTATCAGTCAGGCAAAGACACCTTTTCGGAAGAAGACCGGGTTGTGATGGCAGACCCGTTCATCCGGTACCTGTTGAGTGAGATTGAGGCTGCGCTCGTCAGATCCTTGAGGACGTGTTCAAGCGAGCCAACGGTCCTTGACGCACCAGATCGACTTGAGGATGCTCGCAAAGGGTGTCACGCCGATGCCGCTACCATGGTGGCCATCGGCGGGGGTCAGCATCGAAGCAGGCGGCATCGGGCATGGCCCTTTCGCAGCGGCTAGCGACTCACGCTCCCACGAGCAGGACCGTCTCGTACTTATCGAAGTCCTCCGAGGCGCTGCCGAAGGGTCTGCAAGGTCAACTCGCCGTCGCCGTCAGCTGCCAGAGCGCATTAGCATCCCGCGCCACAAGTACGCACCCATCGACCATGACCCGTGGCAGATTGACGTTGAGTGGGAGCAAGACCAACTCTCCCTCGCCACCGCCAAGTTTGCCGTCCTTGCCGGCACCAGCAACCGTCGTCCGGCGCTTGCCGTCTCCGGATGAGACCATTGAGGGCTGCTCATCGGCTGACCCACATCCATCATCCTGGGCGAAGTTGCAGCCGAGAGCGCTGGCGAAGGCTGTCGTCCAGTCGCCAACGACCCTGATGTATAAACAGAGCCGGCTGTCAGCTCAATTTGATACTGGCCGCAGTTCATTCGACGAGGGAGCTCGTACCGTATGTGGATCGAAAGGTAGTCCTCTTCGGGAGCAGAGGTCAGAGTGAAAGGGTGGTACTGATAGTACGAGATCTCGGGGCTGAGGGCGCCACCAACGGTACTCGCGTCAGCAGTGCAGGTTCAGGGAGGATCCCTCAACGAGGACCACGACTACGGACCAGTTTAGCATAACGTATTGGCCCGCGCGGGCGCTGAAGTGCTCCTTTTTGATTTGAACCTCGCAGACGCCGCTCGGATGAGCAATGACCTGCTCCTCGCCAGGTACAACAGAATTGATCAGTCTGTTGCTCCACGACCAGCGATCAGCGTGCGGCGCACCTTGGAAATAAAGGTCCGCTGCCGGCCACGGACCTCGCGCAAGAGACGCTCGCCAATGTAAAGTAGGCCGCCAGGCAGCCAAAATTTCTGCTTTCGCAGCGCGTAATTCCGCCGAGCGTCAGCCGGTCAACAAACACGGCGAAGCCCAGCCTGACCGCACGACGAACCCAGAAGACACCAATGCTCATAAACGAGCAAAAGGGTGGCCGATCGGGCTTGATCATACAGACTGCGTAGGAGGTCGCAATTCGGTGCAGATCAGTGACGATCTGCCCACTAGACGACATTCGAATCGCTTGCGACTCACACATGCCGTGGAGCTGCCAGACCGCGAAAAAGACGACAAAGAGCTATGCAGATCCACCCAGACCAAGGATTGCGTAATGAGCACCGGAGAGCGACAGCGACACAAGGGGAAGGGAAGGAGCAGACGTGATGCGTGTACCAGAATCGTTCATAGCCCCCGTTCGGCCGCCGTCGGTTGCGCTCAAGTGCAAACCAGACCATTGTCCCCAGCGTACCCGCCATGACCCACCCCGTCAGACCCGGACCGGTCACAAAGTTGGCGCGGAGAAACCCACCGAAGCCTGTCGAGCTGGATGAGGCAAGACGGGCAAAGTTGATCGTATCTGCAAAGTAGAAAGAGCGCGTCAGGGGCTGCCGGGTAGAGGCCGTTGGCCGAAGAGAGAGCAAGGCCTTGCGGACGGGCGACAATGTGGACGATCGACCAAAGAGCAATCGACCAGCCGACCTTCTGATGGAAGTCGATACTCCTCTCGAACCTGTGCGGCGGATGGGAACAATGTCCGAGCGTGAGGAGAGGGAGATTCGCGGACGCGTGCGGGAGACAATGACAGCAACGGACGGGATGAGGTCATTGAGAGGTGACCGACGAAGCAGCGAGATGAAGGACCGGCACATGGGCAAGAGGATGACGATTGCGTCGATATGCAGCATCAGGGCTGAGGCCCAGGCGACCGCTGTCATTTATCGAATGAAGTCCTCAGCAATCCAATTCGATCAGAAACGGAGCACCCCTAGTCATCTGACGCACCGAACGAACGTCCGAAGATTGCCCGGGCGCCGTCGAGATTGTCCTTCAGGCCGTAGTGAACGAGGCCAAAGGCGAGGACGAGCAGGTTGAGAAAAACCCAGACAGCGTACGAGAGGACGCGAGAGCCTGAGACAGGGCATAAAGGAGACCAGTCAGACCGGAGCGTGGTGGATGTGAGCCCGACCTTATCATTCGAGCTCCACCTTCATTGACCATCCAGCGGTCGAGTCTGGCCCGCCAGTGCAA
Source organism: Cystofilobasidium macerans (assembly GCA_014825765.1). Classification (NCBI taxonomy): domain Eukaryota; kingdom Fungi; phylum Basidiomycota; class Tremellomycetes; order Cystofilobasidiales; family Cystofilobasidiaceae; genus Cystofilobasidium; species Cystofilobasidium macerans. The sequence continues at coordinate 50,680 of MVAP01000089.1, read as the reverse complement.
TTCGCTGACAGCATCGTAAATGGCTGCCGTTGAACCAAGGTCGACCGTCTCAAACGGGCCATCGTCGCCCGCCCCATCGAGGCTACAGGTGGCGAGCTTGGAGCGCTCCTTGGCGGCCTGAGCGAGGGTGCCCTGCCGCTGACGCTCAGTTGCGTTCTGCGTTAGCCGGGCGGGCAGACGCGAAAGGCGGAGGGATTCCACGCGCATGTGAGTGCTGGAGGAGAAGGTAGTTGGAGAGGGGAGAGAGGTTCAAGAATGAGCGGGATGCGGCCGGACCAGCGGCGAAGCAAGGGGGGAGATCAAGTCTAGCGGCGAGTAGTGAGAAATGGGAGGAGATGAGGATGAGGATGAGCGTCAGCCGGCAAGGGAGGGGGCGGTCGGGGAACGACGCGTTGGAGCGCGCCAGACGCGACGCGCCTCCGCGGTGCCTGGCCGGCGGCCTGGCGTGCCTTGCCCGCTGCCTGTCGCCCTCGGTTGGTCGGAGTGGTTTCATTATAGCAACGGGCGGCAGAAAGGAGTCACATCTAAAGGGAGAGGAGGCAAGATTACACTGGGCGGAACAGAGAGGGCTCGACTGGCCGGCCAGTAGAGGGAAAGGCCGAGCCGAGGCTAAAGGAGGGTCCGTTGGATGGAGGGCGCAGATGATGGTGGGAAAGGCGATGAGATGCGGTGGGAAGGCTGGCTACTCCTGACCAAAGCCAAGCGTCTCCTCAACGGCAATCGTCAGCTTCTGTTCGAGGGCCTCATACGACTTGTACGGCGGCAAGTCGATCCGGTTGAAGCACGTGTGACTCTTGGGCAGCTGGCCGACCTCGCCCGCCTTCTCGATCGTAAAGCGCCGAGGGCCATCCGACCCCTGGAGGTCCTTGAAGCCGTTGACAGGAATGCGCGACGTGCCGGTCGTGAATTGGAGGAGGCGCGACTTCTTCTCAGCCGGCCAGGCGGTGACGCACTTCCAGAACCAGCCGACGACCTCGTCCCCAGGCGAGTAGCCGCGCTAGCAGGTGTCCAAGCAGAGAGCGTCACGAGGGTCAGTGAGAGGCGTCATCCAGTGTATGAGTGGGACGCACGTAGTCGGTGTGCTTCTTCCAGTCATCGACGTCGATGTCGGCCATGCCGCCGATCAGGAGCTCGAGCTCCCGCTCGTCAAAGACGTTGATGAGGTCCTGCGGGATAAGCTCGTTGAAGCCGCTCATGAAGGCCCCAAACTGCTCCTCAACCCGCTTGGCGATCCTGTACTCGGTGATGGCCTCCACATATTCACGCTTGTTGGCCTGCGTTACCTCAATCTCCTCACCACCAGGGATGAGCGGGATCGTGATGATCTCGCCAAAGCGCTCCTCCTCGGTCGTGAAATTGTTCTCGATAACGTCGGTGATGTCGTTATCACTATAGGGAAGCAAGGAAAGCCGGGGAGGGGGGAAGGGAAAGCACGAGCGGGAAAGCATGCAGTCAGTCTCATGGATGGACGTATGCGAGATAACGTCGGCGTGGGTCAAGAAGCCGCACAGCATCCACTGCAGCCCACGGTAAAGCTCGGCGTCGACCGACTCGAGATCGTCGAGAACAATCTTCTTCTTGAGGATCATCTTGTAAAATGAGACGATGAAGTAGGCGTCGAGGAAGCGGCGGTGGAAGATGCCGAGGCCGAGGACGCGGCCAATGAACTTGAAGTCTGCAGGATGGCCGAAGAATGAAGTCAGCTCGATCAAGGCAACGGCCTTCGAACAATGCGACGGAGAGGAAGACCAACAGTTGAGGTGCTCCGGGTTGACGTCCGAATTAGGGTTGATCTGGAGCGTGTAGTTATCGACGGCGGAGTACTCGAACAGGCAGTAGAAGGGGTTGAACATCTCGTGCGAGAGTAGGAAGAAGAACTCGCGCGAGAGGCCTCCGTAATCTGCGCGGAGCGATAGAGCAGGCGTCAGCCCCTGCGACACCACTCGTGTGCTCTGCGCGGCAGGGGCAACGAGCGGGACCAAGACGTACCGAGGCCGTCTTCGCCTTCGAACTTGATCATCAATCGCTTCTTGAGGTCGTTGGGCGTCTGGCGCATGATCTCGGCATACGAGCCCTCGAAGATGCTCTCGCGCGAGACCTTGACGTGGCACTGGCCCGGGATCGGCCGAAGTGCCGGCTGCGAGCGGAAGTAGATGAGCTTACGCCGGAAGTCGCGCTTGTACTGCGGAACATTGCTGTCGAGCGTTGAGGGCAGCCGCGGGTCGTCCCACGTCGTCGTTTTGGTGTTGTGGTCGACGAAGTAGACACGAGCGGTCGACGTGAGCCGCATCTCCCACCCGGACGGCAGCGGGCCAAGCTGGCTAACGGTCGTTGGCTGAGTTCGATTCTGGCCGCCCTCGGCCAGGACGCGGACCTGCGTCTGCCGTCGAGGGTCGACCCACGTTGTCGTCCGCGTGTTGTGGTCGACGAAGTACGGCCGACCCTCGGGCGTGAAGCGCTGCTCCCAGCCGGCGGGCATCGGACCCGAACCGGTCGAGGTCTGGGCGCCGGCCGCACCGGTTGGGATCGTTGTCGGTGTCGCTCCGCCCGCCGCAGCAATCCCGCCAGGCGTCTGCGAGCCCGAGCCTCCGGGTCCGGCGCCTAGAAGGTCGTCAGCGAGCGTACGGTTGTTGTGCCGCTGAAGTGCCTCGGCCGTGCTCGCCGCATTAGCGGCCGAATGAGCGGCGGCGGAACCAGCGCCGGTGCTTGCCGTCGTTGGTCGGGTCCAAGTCGTTGTCCGCGAGTTGCTGAGTAGCAAGAGTCACACGAATGGTTATCAGCCATCGAACCCACTCTTGAGTGGCAGAAGGCCGATAAGCACTGGTTAAGATGGGAACGTACTGGTCGACGTAGTACTGCCGGCCGAGGTGGTCCATTCGCCGCTCCCATCCGCCCGGCAGCGGCCCATGCTGGTCCGAGTGAGGGTCGAAGTTTCGGTTCCCGGCGGGGTTGCCGCCGGCCTGAGATCCAGCACTCGCAGCGCTTTGGGCGGCCGTCTGGCCAGAAGAAGGCACGGCGCCTGAGGCGGACGAAGACGCGTCACCACTCGCCGACGCCGGAGCAGCGGCACCGACTGGGAGCGAAGACGCAGCTCCTGACGAGGAGCTTGGACCACTGAGTGAGTTTCGGGACGAGCCGGATCCGCCAACCGCCGCATCCGCCACGTTACCTCCATCAGTCGAAGGCCCGGCGGCCGCGACGGCAGGGGTAGAGGCCGATGTCGTGCTCGTGGGCGCAGCAGCAGCGCTTGAGCCAGCCGCAGCCGCCGTCGTACCGGAGGTAACATTGGTTGAGAGCGAGACGATGATCTTACCGTGCACGGGCAGGCCGTCGTTTGACTTTTTAAGGTCGCGCGTCAGCATCTCTGAAGCCGCAAGTGAAGCAAGAATGGAACGGCAGGCACGCAGGGCGTCGTCAGCTCGACGACTTCGTTGGGGCCGAGCCGAAGCGAGCATAAGTGATAAAAGTCAACGCACCGTGTCCTCCGCCATCGAGATCGAGAACGTCCGACACCTTCACATTGATGACGCCAAGGAAGCCCTGGTCGCGCTTCTTAAACTTGCGGTGATCAAAGATCTGGAGGCGCAGAAGGGCGAGCAGCAACGCGTCAGGAAACGAAGAATACGGCAAGCATTGTTCTCCCCAAGTCGCGAGCTGACCTGGACAGAGACGACCGACGAGTCCTTGACCTCGCTAGGGAGCAAAGACGAGATGAAAGGGATTAGGATCCGAAAGCATTGCCCGCGAGGCGGATTGGAGCACGCACAGATCGACACTCTCGGACCAGTAAGGGTTCAAAGTCTTCTTGACAACCTGGGTCGTGAAGGTCTGGGCACCGTCGCAGGTGACGACCGCAAAGGGATTCGGGAGACTGTCGGCACAGTTCGGCGAGGCGGTTGCGGACAGCGGGTTCGGAGAGGTGCGATTCGCCGCCAGGGCATGGGAACACGAGGACGCAAGACCAGATTGCAGCAAAAGCAGGATTCCGATCGGATGAGCAGCAGAAGGAATTGAAAGAGGAGCGGAGAGCATTTGTGTCAGATGAATGAGGGACGGAGGGTGGGGATCGACCGAGGGAACGCCATCGGCCGGCTCGGCGAGCGCGAGGCGTGCTGGACTGCGGCAGTGTCTCGAGCCCGCTCCGGCACACGCCCCCCTCCCCCTTCCCTTGCCGACGGCGCCCTCCCGTCGTCGGACGGGCAGCAGAACGCGATAAGCAAACGAGTGAGAGAGATAGAAGACGCACGTGAAGACGTCGCGCTTGGCGAGCGAATCGGCCGCAACAACCGTAAGGCGAACCTTGCGGGTCCTAGCGAGAGACGAGAGGGGAGAGGCGTCATCGTGCTGCGAGTCAGCTCTCGGTCCAGGCGAGGCAAGTGGGCGCGCCGCGTGCAAAGCAAGACATATTTCGCGCTTTCAAAACGAGCAAGCGGATTGGATCGGACTGACTGGCTGACGCCTGTCCTGGCGCTCATAGCTTGGAAAGGAAAGGTTGTGGGTCTGAAGGAAGAGCACTGGTTGCGGGCAGAGGCAGAGGGAGGCGAGGCTCTGGGCGCCGGGCGGCAGGGCGCCGCCCAGACCCCTGGGCGCCGTAACTCGACACGCGAGACCAAGCGTGACCTCGCACTAATCACGCACGAAACTTGGCCCGCAGCGTCGAGGGGTCGTCGGCCCACGTACAACCCGAACTTCCCTCCTTGCCTCCAACACAGCAGCTCAGGATGAAGTCTGCCCCGCCCTCCGCAAAGACCTCGCGCAAGGCCGCCGCGGCCGCCGCTAGCTCCAAGCCAAAGGCTGGCAAGAAGTCGGCCGCCCCGGCGCCTGCTCCGGCACCCTCCTCCTCAGGCGACGAGTCGGACTCGGACAACGACGACGGCGACGAGGAGTTTATCACCGAAGAGACGATGGCCAAGCTCCTCGAGGCGCTCGGACCGGAAGGCGTCAAGGATGCTTTGGCTGAGCTGAACGGCGCTATGGGCGAGTCAGACGATGAGGACGACGAGGACGATGAGGACGACGCCGAGTTTGAGGGCGGAGACGGCGAGGAGCTTTCAGAGGAGGACGTCGGAGAGATCCCGCTCGCCGAGCTGGCCGACCTTTCGGCTGCCGAGGAGAGCGACGAAAACGAGGAGGAGGAGGAGGACGACGACGACATGGAGGCCGAGGACGACGAGGAGGGCGTCGCACTCGACGAGCTCGACGAGGACGAGGAGGCCGACGAGGACGCTGTCCCTTACCAGAAGGTGACAATCTTCAACAAGGTGCGGCTTATTCGATTCGGACCTGCTTCACTAGGCCCTTCTCGCTCGATGGAAGGAGCAACCTCCCCCCTCGGGCGTGTCGCCGCTCCGTGCTAGTCCAGACGCACGGGCGCCCGTCCAACGTCCTTCGTGCTGACCCTCCTTCCCACCTGTCCCCTCCTCGCGCGTTCAGAACGCCCTGACCGCCCTCCGTCAGCGCATCGCTGCGCCTTACGCCGGTCTTGCCTGGTCGGAAACGATGGTCGTCAGCGCTTCGTCGACCAAGGACCCGATGCATGGCGTTGACCCGACCGACGATCTGTCGCGCGAGGTAGCCTTGTAAGTCTGACCTTCCCCCCCTTGATTGTGGCCTTCTGCGAGCATGGCACTCGCTTGAGGGATTGCTCAGTCTGGCTGCGGCTAGGTCCAGAATCTGATTGGAAGCCTCTAAGGGCACACTTGTGCAGAGCTGACGTCGTTCCCTGTTGCTCCTCGCAGCTACAAGCAGGCTCTCGACGCGGCCAACACTGCCCGCCAGCTTGCCGCCCTTGAGGGCATGCCCTTTTCCCGGCCGTCTGATTACTACGCTGAGATGGTCAAGTCGGACGCCCACATGGAGCGCATCCGCCAGCGACTCCTTGACGAGTCGTCAGGCATTAAGAAGAGTGAGGACGCCAGGAAGCAGCGCGATCTCAAGAAGTTCGGCAAGAAGGTCCAGACGGCGAAGATCCAGGAGCGCGAGGGCGAGCGGAGGGCGCTCGACGATCGGCTCAAGACGCTCAAACGCAGTGCGTCTCCAGGATGCTCGCCCGCACCCGGCCATGCCGACTTGCTGACCACTCTTTGACTCTCGCTCTTGCCCTTCTTTCCTTGCAGAGCGCAAGGATGGCGAGGGCGCGCTCGGCGGCGACGGCGACTTTGATGTCAAGCTCGAGGAGGCCATCACCGCCCGGCCAGGCAAGATCTCCAACCGCGGCGGATCCGAGCGTGGCGGCCGAGGATCCAAGGTGCGTCTTGGGGCCTGCTTTGCGCCCCTTCTTCTTCTTCTGCCCTTCTCTACTCACCAGTCGAACATCACCGCCGCAGATCACCCGTCAGGGTCGCGACTCCAAGTTTGGCTTTGGCTCCGGCGGCGGCAAGTACTCCAAGTCCAACACGAAGGAGTCGACCGAGGACATGTCGGACTTCAACGGCGGCGGCCGTGGGCGAGGAGGAGGTCGCGGCGGCCGCGGAGGTCGTGGAGGTCGGGGCGGAGGTCGCGGCGGCGCGAGTGCGGGCGGCGGAGGTCAGCGCGAGGGAAAGTCCAAGCGGATGCACTCGAGGCGGAAGTAGTTCGGATCTCTTCATGCCGCCTTACCGCCATAGTGCTCGCGACCTTGTAAGCAGCTATGATCTCTCGACGCGCGCAGTCGAACTATCCAACGCACGACCAAGCAACGAGAGGCCCGTTTCGACGAGCGCAAGGACCAAGGATCAGTAGAGGAGAAGCCTCTTTTTGGGTCATCGATCATCAAGTAAAAGGGAGGCCACTCCCCTCTTCATCTCGCACACATCTAGCAGTGACCAGTCGCTCTCCCTGCGAAAGCATCCTCGCATATCGACGGCGAGCGCTTTAGTCCTCCTCGGGCTCGAGGTCGCCGAACGGTCGACTGCGAAAGTACGACTCGTCGAACTGGGGCGGTGAAAGGACAAGCCGGAGAGCAAGAGGGGTCAGCGCAAGAAATGCGGCGGCACGAGAGAAAGGTCAGAAAGACGCACCCAGTGCAGCCGGATGTAGCCGTCCTCGCCACCAGACGCAAAGGCCTTGCCGCTCGGGTGAACGGCGACCGTGTTAAGCGGGCCGAAGTGACCGCGGACGCGACCGACCTCCTCCTCAAAGACCTTGTGCCAAAAGCGGGCCTCGAACTTGCCCTGCCGCTGCGAAGTCGTCGTAACCGAGGCGGCATCCTGACCACCACCGAGGATAACCTGGGAAGGGGGGGGGGGGGTAGGGCAATTGGAGCGCGAAGGCGGTCAGTCATGGGAATGCGAGCTGAGATTTGAAGCCAGGTCAGATGAACGCACGTAGGGCCGAAGAGGCGTGATAGAGGCCGAGTTGAGGGGCGTGTTGGTCGTAAACGTCTTGAGAACAACAAGGTCCTCAGTCCGGTGCAGCCGGGCGCTCTTGTCCTTCGAGCTCGTGACAAAGTAGGTGCCGTCGGCCGAGAGCTGAAGGTCCGTCACCTGGCCGTTGTGGGCCTTCTCGTTTGACTGAATCTCGTCGCCCGTCTTGCTGTCGAAAAGGGCAACCTTGCCAGACTCGTGGCCAGTGATGATGAGGGCCGAAAGCGGCGCAAAGACTGCGACCATGGCTTTGGAGCCGATCGGGCTGAACTCGGTCTCAGGCGCCTCGCTCTCTGATTATCGGCAGACCATCCGGAAACAAGAGATCAGTACCTTACTGTGAGGACGGAGGCAGAACCTGACGGACGCACGTCGTGTGGGCTCCTCCCGGTTCAGGCGGTGCACGCGGATCGCGCCCTGGTAACCACTCCGCTGCTCGGTGATGCTGAGGAAGACCGAGTCATCCTCGCTGCGGGACAAAGCGAAAGCGCGCAAGATGGAGCACGTCAGCTTAAGAGCTGAGTAGACTAAGATCCAAACGAGCGGCAGTCGAGTACGAACTTCCAGGCAACCCGCTTGACGGCGGTCGGGAACTCCCACGTGTAGAGGCACTTGCCCGTCTGAACACTCCAAAGCTTCATCGTGTTGTCGGCCGATCCCGAGAGCAGGAACTCAGACTTGGCTGTAAGAGATAGCGCGAGCGTAGGCAAGAAGGGATGGTTACCAGACAAGGACAGACGGGGTCAGCCTTCTGCCTCCTCTCAGGGCCAAATCGATTCTCGAGAGCACTCCGAGCGGCGACTACTTACAGTCAACCGAAACGGACCAGATGGTACCGTTGTGGCCGACGTATGTGCCGAGCCGCTCTCCGTTGTGCGAGAACCTGCAGGCAGGCGTGAGGCGAGTCAAGGACGTCGGGTCAGCACTTCGCCAACCCAACCAGAGTGGGCGACAATTGAGCTGCGCCGCACCAGACGTTGATCTCGTTGTCCTTGGAGCACGAGAAGAGGAGATCGCCATCGGCATTATAGACGATCTGGGTGAGCGAACGCTCGTGGCCTGCGACGTCAAGGGGGGAGGGGACAGTAGGGAGCACAGGTTAGCGCACGAGACCAGAGCGCGGGAGAGGCGCGCATGAGTCCGTCCGCACCCGAAAGGAGAATAGGACGCTGTCGAAGTGTGTGATTAGAAGCATTGGTCGCAACAGGGTCAGCTGACAACTCGGACAAGGCGGAGGATGCTCAGTCGCAGCCGGCCGGTTGGAGAGAGCTGACAAGCGCGGTGGCTGCGAAGGAGGGGACGGCAGCGGAGGGACGAACCATGGCGGGCGGCTGGAGGCGCGAAGTAAGGGACCGGAAGCTGTCTCCGAGCTTCTTGCTGTAGGCTGGAGAAGGGGCTGGCTTTGGAAGAGGTAAAGGAGGTGGAGAACGAGGTCGAATCGGGAGGCCAGGGTGTTGAGAGTCGTCAAGCTGGCCAGGCTCGTTCAGCCCGCAGGGACAAGGGCCGAAACTCGGCGGCCTGCGCGGGTTTTTGAATCGCGAGCGCCGTTTCATCTAGCGGGCGGCGGCGGCGCGCGCGCAGGCCGCTCGACTCCGACCTTCGTCGACGCTCCGACGCCCGACGCCGACGACCTCGACGCATCGCCGCTTCTCTCCTAGCATCGAAGACCTCGACATGTCGATGCGCCCTATCATCCAGGCTATGCTCAGACCAGCAGCTCGCTGGCCATCAGCGCCGCCTGTCGCCGCCCACCGGTTCGCCTCAACCGTAGCCTCGTCCTCGTCCACCCCGCTCGCACCTTCTTCCGCAGCGGCCTCGTCGTCGACGACGCATCACCTTCCTTCATCCGGGGGCCACATCCCAACAACGCCGAACCCGACCGAGTTCGAGGCCATTGCCGAGGCCCGCGTGAGGGGCGCCGTCAAGGGTCGAGGTCACGTAAGGCGGTTGCCGACCGAGCCGAGCCCGAAAGAGCTGCCGAACCCGCACGTACGTCCTCGGGCCTCTCTGGCATGTGTCTTGCCATGAGTCGCGGCGACTTCTCTCGTCAAGGCGTGCGAAGAGTCGCCTTTGAGAGCTTTTGCCAGGCTCTCAAAGCTCATCTTTGCTGTCTTTTGGCTCTCCGCCAGTCATATATAAAGGCCGTGATTGCGACCGTCACACTCGGCGCTCTGTCCTGGGCCGGCTTTCTAGCCTTTGTCACCAACGGCGAGAAGTCATCGTCGTCCGTCTTTCGACAGGTGATGTTTGTTATGCGGACCTCGAGCCTCGTCGATGAGAAGCTTGGTGAGAGCGTCGTCCTCGAGAAGACGTGGTGGACCGGTGGAGAGCCTTGGTACGTGTATCTTCTCGATGGCTCGGCTCTTCGCACAGCCGCCGAGGATCTTGTGCTTCATGATGGCTGATGCTCGCAATTGTCTTCCCCCACCCCTCTCTCCACCATACCGCATTGTAGGGTCTCTGGTTCGGTTCGTCCCTTCCGCTCACTCGACGCACGTACGGTTCTGCTGCTGATGTCTGCCATATCCTTTCGGCAGATTTCGGTTCTGAAAGGCCGCGCTGATCTTTCGTTCCGCCTGCGCGGCTCGCGCAACTCTGGCCGCGTCTACTTTACTTCGATCCGGCCCAACGCGACCTCGGCGTTCCATGTCCTGCGCTTCAAGCTCATACTCGACGATCCGGTGCTCGGACAAGAGAAGGGCGAGGAAGTCGACCTCAGGCAGGAGATGCAGGGCAAGGGCTACGATCTTGGAGAAGACGAGGTGCCGCTCGTTATCGGTCAGCTGCTCGCTGGCGGCGCAGGCTCGATAAGTAGTAGCCCGCAGGCAGCGCCGACATCGACGGCAACCTCGACGTCGACCTTTGGCCAGAGTGCAGGCGGCGTCGGTTCCGCGGGCGAGCAGACGACAGGCCTCGAGCGGGGAGCGATCAAGCTCGTCTAGCTTGTCGGTCGTGCGATGACACACCACATACTCAGGCAGCAACTCACGCAATAGGCGGTACTCAGGCGGACGGGTTGGATAGGCGAAGCTCAAGGAGGGGCACCTGCGCATCGAGGTACGACGGGTGGCTTGCGCAAGGAGGGTCGAAGCGCGGTGGCCTAGATCATCAGCGACCAAGTTGAGTCGCTGCCTGAGCTCTAAGTTGCGAGAAGCGAGGGGCAGGGCTGAGGTGCGAGTGCAAGCTCCTTTGACCGTCCGTAGAAGGAGATGGTGCGCGTCTTCTTAGCGCGAGATAGCTAGCCGGCGGGTCAAGGGGTAAAGGCAGTTCTTACCAGCCAGCGGACAATGCGGAGCTCGGCTACACGCTGGTTGCGACGCTGGCATGAAAGGCTGGAGATATGGCTCAGCGACGATGAAGAGAAGCCAAGAGATTTCTCAAGCGAGTCCAGGAGGGCGGGGAGGGGTGCAGTACTTCGACCCTGCCAGGCCTCATTGGCTCGGCCGCGGCGTCGAGACTTATATGTTGCTGGTTGCCCTGATTAAGGCGGGAGCTCGACTGAATCCTACCCGACCAATCTTGCTCGACTTCCGCGACTGGCGGGAAATCGCTTTTACCAGCCCTCTTTGTACAATCAAGCTGTCGACCGGCTCCCGATTCTGTCTGGCTTGCCGGCCGTCAAGGGTGCGACTGCGCATCCGCATGACGTACCGACTGGGAGCCGAGGCACGAGGACGACGACGCCTCGAGCTGCCTGAGTCCGCCCGCTCTGACTGTCCAACGACGACAACCATCTCCCAAGCCAGGAACTCCTACCCTCTGATTCACCGGAGCGATCAATCTTTGCCCATCATGCCGATCGGAACAATGGCTGAAAAGATGAACCAGCAGCAGAAGGTGCGTCTCGCGCGTGCGATTGCGCTGCTCGGCCCGGCTCCCCGACCCTGACCGGCGCCCTGCCTTGCCGCCCGCCAGGAGTACCTCGAGCTCGCCCAGTCACACTTCTCAAAGGACCTCGCCGAGTCTGACCGGTGAGTCTTGCGTCGAACCCCTCACCTGGCGATCGGCTCTTGCTCGGTCCCTGTGCCGGCCTTCTGAGCTGACCCTGCCATCATGCTCCTCAGCGAGGCCCTCAAAAAGGCCGCCAGCAAGGTTGGCACGCACGTCAGCGTCGGCGCCGGTCTCGGTGCCGCCCTCGGCCTCTACATCGGTGCGTGAAGGCAAGTCACCTTTCTTCCAGAAGCCGCGCCTAAAGCGCTATTCTTCCCTTCTTATCAGCCATCGGCGGCCGGATGCGAATGCACCGGGCTTTCCAGCAGCTCAAGGCTGCGCCTCGGCCAAAAGAGTGAGTCCTCTCCTTTAGCCTTCGTCTTTGATCCCTTCTGATTTAATTCGCTTTCGCAGGGTCATCATGCAGAGCGGCGAGCACGTTCAAATCCCCAAGCAGGTGCTCGACATGGAGCTCAAGGAGCCGGGCATGCTCCTGACCGGCCTCTCGGGCGCACTCTTCACGACGCTCGGCTTTCTCGTCGGCGCCAACACGGGCTTTTTGACGGGTGCCTACTCGGCCCGAAAGGTCATCCAGTCTGAGGCCAACATCCCACGACTTCAGGAGGCCTACCGGCAGTTGCGAATTGATCTGCTTAAGAAGCAGATCACTGAGCTCGAGCAAGCCAAGCCCGACGCGGCCGTCTGGGGCCATGCTAAGGACCTCTGGTGATATCCTCCCGCAACCTCGCAACGTCCTGAGCTGAGCTGCCCCGACAAATGAAGTTCCGAGACTGTAGCCTTAGTCCCTCCTCTCACTTACGACGACGACGAGCATATCCGTGGTCTCTATGATATTATCATCTAAATGATCACGATCGAGCCGTTCCGCAAGAGAAGGACTTTGCTGCGAGGAGAGTGAGGTGCAGAGAGCGCTTCAGCGGTTTGCTGCGCGCTGATCTGGCGGCTCTGGCCGACGGCGATCTTCGCCGTGCCGCTGCCTTGCTCTCGCCGCCCTTGCCTTCGCCGTCTGACGACCGCCTATCCTCAGACCCGGTAGAAGGGCTGCCCGGCGCCCCGCTCACTCGCTTGGAGCTCGCTTGGTGACCTCCGAGTCGACATGCTCGCCGCTTCGCCGGCCGGCCGGCGAATAGAGCGGGCAAAACGCTCACCCGCTCACACATCTCCAAAGGAGCTGCGAGCCCCGTCCAAAGGCCCTTTTCTTCTACTCACCTCCTTGCTAGATGTCCCTTCCACCAACTCCTTGGTACCAGACATTGTCTCTCTTCTTCGTCCGCCCCTTAGACCTTTTTAGCGAGGCCTCCGTGAGCCCTTACCCTCTGAAGCCAGCCGACGTCGGAGTACCTCGCTCCCCGCCGTCTGATGTCGTCTTCGCCGAGCACACCCCGGTCACTTATGGGCCGAAAGGAGTATGAGGTCGGAGTGTGAATCCCTCATATCAGCTGGCCAGCTACTAGAGCTCGACAGGTCGGATCACGGCAGTCGCTGACCCTAGTGTGCTTTGCGTCCGGCAGCGCCCTGTACGACCCTAATGGCCCCATGGCGATGATCGCCTTCGTCGTCTTTGCCGTCCTCGCCTGCTGCCTTTGGACGCGTGCGTAGGAAGACCATGTGGTTGAGATTGAACTTGACGACCTCCTGCTGAACAAACATCCGCACCATCTCAGGCTTCTTCAAAACCGGCCGCAAAATGGCTAAATGGACACTGGCGCTGCCGATCGGTGCCACCGTCATGTCGCTCGGCTACATCCTCCGCTTCTCCAGACGAAGCCACATCAACGCCTGGTCATTCCTGGGCGAGCAGGTCGTGCGCAGCCGCTTGCTCTTCTCCTAGTCGACCCTACTAGGGACGCTCTGTCTGACGCCCAGTGTCGCCCTCGTCAGTTCTTACTTACCTCGCCATGCTTCTTCCTGGCTTTTGATTACTCTGTCCTCCCCCGGCTCTCGCTTCATCTTGAGGCCGACGACTGCCTTTGGATGCGGAGGACGTGGATTGTCAAGCTTTTCGTCTGGCTCGATGTATTGACGTTCTGCGCCCAGCTCGGCGGGTCGGGTCTCCAGGCGTCGACCGCCAACCTGGCGCTGATCGGCAACAAGGTGCGCCTTCGCCTTCAGTGTGAACCTTCCAGGATATCTTCTGACAGGCATTGGTGAGATTCAGGTTGCCCTTGGAGGACTTGCACTCCAGGCTATTTGCTTCGCCGGCTTCATCAGCATCTACGTCGTGTTCGCTCGGCGCTTGTGCATCTCCCACCTCTCTTTCATAATCATCGCACGCCCTTCCATTGTGCTGACGTACCCATGAAATCCTGCACAGGCGCTCGCTCCCCCAGCATCAGGGCAAATGGAACGCTGTGCCATGGCAACGATCTGGCTGGGCCTGTTTGGCCCACTGGCGGGCGCTCTACGTCGCGATCGGCGTATCATGCATCTGCATCGCCGTCAGGTCCATCTACCGGGTCGCCGAGTTCGCGGGCGGGCACAAGAGCTGGCTCGCCAATTCGGACGCCTGCCTCTACGTCTTTGACGCAGCGCCGATGGCCTTCAACCTCCTAGTCCTCATTTTCGTGTGGGCTCCGGACTGCTTGAGAGACGACCAGCGTCCGATCGCTGAGAATGGGGGTTTGCCACTCGTCCAGAGTGGCAAGAGACCAGCGCGAGGTGCCTGAAGCATGTCTCTTCTTCCTCAGCTGCCGAGCCGACAAGACGAAAAGACATCAACAGCGGGCCAGCCCGGAGCGCTGAGGGGGCGCGTACAAGTGAAAGCTACAACCGGTGTGTGAAAGAAGAGCCGTATAGGAAGAGTGAAAAATTTAGCAGTCCTCGGGCTCGTCCCCGGCGAGGACTGTCTCGACGTCCCAGCGGCCAAAGTCCTCGAGATTGAGGTAGTTCTCCATGTCTTTGCGACAGACGAGAACCTCAACGCACAGGCGCTCGGTGCCGTCCTCGTCAAGAGCGTCGTCGCTGGCTCCTCCGTCGGCCGAGGCGAGGATTGAGATATCATGTTCGGCGCGGGCGGGGAAGGCACGTGGAAGGAGCGATGGCGGCGGCCGGTACGTCGGCACGAGGAGCGGGGAAGGCGAGGGCGTGAGCGAGTCGCTCGAAACCTGAGGCGTCGAGCTCAACGGCGTCTCGGCGGGCCGCGTTGATGATGACTCAACGCTGCCAGGTTCTTGTGGGCTAGCTGCCGCGTGAAGGGCGGTGCCAAGTGAGAGCGGAGCGACATCGTTGTCGACCGGAGGGCCGTCGGCGCCCCAGAGGTCGAGGCTCTGGCCTGCCCAGCCGTCACCGTCGTCGCCGTCGGCTTCGGCGATTATAAGCGCCGGGCTGGCCATTGACGCCTTCTTGGCCTTCTTCTTAGCCGCCTTGTTCTCCTCCTTCGTCTTCTTGGCCGAGACACTAACCTCAAGGGGCGGCAGGCTGGGCTCGGTCGGCGAGAACGGGTCCGAGAGGTCAAGGTCAAAAACGCCGAAGATACTGCCGGCGTCCTCCTCTGGCGCGGCGCGAGCGGTAGCAGGACCTTTTGGTTTCCTCGGCCGGCGGAATGGCTTGTCGCTCTTGGTAAGGGGCGTTGAGTGGCGATCGGCCGGGGTCGGTGCATCGTCTAGTATTGAGCCGTATTTCTTCCGGTTGACCGACCGCGACTGCGACTTGGTGAATGGAGTGAGCTCGTCGGTCAGACCGGTGAGTGAGGTCGAACTCTGGTCACCAGCAGACTCAGAGTGGGTGCCGCCGCCTGGCGTTGAAGCCGAGTCGGACGTCGTTGCCATAGACGAGCTCGTTCCGCCCTGCTGCGCCATCGCCTCCTGCCACTTCTTCTCGCGGACGTAGCGGCGCTTGCCGACGCCACTGTGATCGCCGGGGGAGGCCCACTTGGGCGCCGCCGTGACCGGTGCAGGACCTGGCCCGGTTGTCGCCGCGATCTTTGCGAGGCCAGCCTGGAAACGCTCCCATCGCTTGCGACTTCCGGCTGAGTCTCCGACGTCGAGCTGGCCACTCGGTAGCGTCGGAAGTCGGATCTCCTTGACGACGAGAACGGTCGCGCCGAGCTCTTCGGCCATGCGCTCGAGCGTCTTTAGCGAGGCAACGAGCTCGCTTCGCCTCAAACCCACAAGCGTGCCGTCATCTGCATCGTATCAAGTGCTCGGTCAGCGACGAATAGCATAGCCAAGGTTAGCTGAAGGGCCGGCCTTCACGCACCGAGGACGCCCAGCTCGTAGTAGCTCTCGCCGCCGCCTTCGAGCAGGCGCCACTTGAGTTGCGTCGTCAGCCGATTGAAGCGGTCCTGCGAGACGGACGTCAATTTGAGCTGTGGGATCGCCGCTCCTCGTCAGTTTCCACATTCAGCAACCGTGTTGTACCCGCTCACTCCAGAACACACCTTGTACTCAACCTGTCCGTGTAGATCGCTTTCAGGCGAGAGGCTGCCGAGCCGGCGAGCGGGGGAGACCGCCTTGCCGATGTCTGACTTGCGTCGTCGAATCTGCTGTGCTGAGAGCTCTACTGCACCGTCCCCGGCCGGCGAGCAGCTCTCGAACCCTTGCTCGAGGCAGCCAGCAAGAGCTTCACGTGCTTCGTCGACACTGGACGGCTCGGTGTCAAAGAGCGACACATCAGAGAGCGAGCTGTCGATGAGGTCGGCGCCGAAGCCCGACGCCGGCGTGCCGTGGCCTGAGCAAAGACATCAGACTTGCATCAGAAAGGATTGCCGGCCCGGCATAGTTAAGCTGGGGATGCGACAGCAGTAGCACGTACGGGAGTGAGCGCTCTTAGGCGTCTCCCAAGGCGATGGCAGCCGGGCCGACTCGGACTGATTCTCGCCAAACACTGCGGAAGGTATGATGGCAGGTTGATCGGCCAGATGCACAGACCAGACAAGCGCAGAAGAGGAGACGCACTGGATAAGCGCCGGGACCTGGCAGATCAGGGATAACGACTGAAGGGTGAGCTGAGGTCGGATTCAGGGGATTGAGGGTCGTAACCGAAGAATCATTGGGCGCCGCTAGGACGTGAGGCAAGCAGCAGACAAAGCGGCTGGAAACTGATCCGGCGGAGGTTTGCCGTCGAGAGTTACAATGAACGCTGTGAGAGTGGTGGGAGATAGAAGCTCGAGGTCGTCGAGGGGGTCCGCCGGTGGGTATCGGCGTGCAGGGCGGGGCTCCAACCTCTCGAGTCAGGGCGTGTTCATCCGTCGACGGCATGGCAAAACTCGCGCAAAGACACATGATATCTTCGAGTGGGAGACAGGGAGAAGGCTGCCTATCTAAATGATCTGGGTGACGAGCTTGCCCTGCTTGGAGGAGCCGTCGCCAATGAACAGAATTTGCCACGTCGCCGGGACATCCTCAAATTTGGTCGGGACGACCTGCTCAAAGTTGTCGGCCTTAATCTTGCCTTCCTTGATGTAACGGAGTAGCTTCGCCGTCCACTCGCCAAATTTGGGCATGGCGTCGAGGATGATGAAGCTGCGGGAGGAGGAAACATAATCAGTCGACGTTCCAATGGAGAGATTGACCGAGGTGAACGCACCCTTTGACCTGAAGACGCATGCTGACGATCTGGAACCAGTTGCTGACATGGCCAATTTTCTGGTCATTGTACGCTGAAGAGGAAGTCAGCACGTGGCATGGTTACAGCAAAGGTGACGGGTCCGGACTCACTCGAGATAGCTCCGCAGGCGATGACTTGTCCAAAGCGCGACAGCTTACCGAGCATCGAGTTGAGGATTGGGCCGCCGACGCTGATTTGGTAGCAGCAGACACTCAGTAATCTTTGAAGAGGTAAGAAGCGGGCGTAGCGACCTACTTGTCCCAGTAGACAGAAACGCCATCCGCCGTGGCTTTGGTAAGCGCAGCCTCAAAGTCCGACGAGCGATAATCAAGGCAGATGTCCGCGCCAAGCGATTTGAGCCAGGCGCACCTGCAAGAAACGAAGTCGGAACGAAAGCAGAGTCAGGATGAGGCTTAGCATGCCACCAAACGAGAGCGTTTGCGACCGGGGGCGCACTTGTCCGCGCCGCCGGCAATGCCGATGACCTTCTTGCAGCCGATGACATTCTTGGCGATCTGAACGGAGAAGCAAGACTGTCAGGCCTCGTGTCTAGAGATTAAGTTCACCGGTTCAGCTAACCTGGACGACGCTACTACCAGTCGCTCCAGCGGCGCCGGAGACGACAATGACGTCCGATGCCTTGACGGCGCCAATGTCGGTCAGGCCGTAGAGGGCTGTCAGGGTCGGCACCCCGAGGAGACTGATGCCGATGGACGGCGAGAGTCCCTCAAGATCCCTTCAGGCAGGACAGCAATCAGTACTGTCAGGTGAGGGGGAGATGAGAGGCGGTGGACGCACTCGACTTTCTGCGCCTCGGTTTCCTTGAGGACGGGGTACTCCTGCCACGAGGAGAAGGCCTGAGCGCGCGAGCCCACCTCGAAGCGCGCAGACTTAGATGCGATAACTGCAGATCAGTCGACGAGGTAAGCCGTCTGGTCAGGTTGGCCACGACTGACGAGGGAGAACGGGAGCGCACCTCATCCAAGCACGATGGTTGGCATGGGCTCGCCCTCCTCAATGTATGGCCCGTAGGCCCGGGCAGGGTCAAGACCACTCTGAATCCAGGCTGCAGAGAGAAGACGGGGCCAGAGTCAGGTCTCTAAGCGAGCTTGGGGCACGAGTCACAACTCACTCCGCTGAGCAGGGTCATTCTAAGAGTTGGGCAAGGGGCGCAGTCAGCTTGCAACAAGAAATCGACCAAAGGAACCAGGTCTGCGTGAGCGGAAGCACGCTGAAGAACTCGGCCTTGACCAGGATCTCGCCAGGATTGAGCTCTGGGACCGGACGTTCTTGAAGCGCAAAGGTCTGCCCCACCGGAAAGGCGAGCAAGTCAGCGGCATGCTGACGATGGGACGAGCTGTTATTATCGTGCAATGCGGGACGCTTCGTACCTCGTGAGTGATTTCGGCCGAGGGTTTTTTGGCGCAAACCCAGGTCTTGGAGGTAGTGGGGAGGCTCATCTTGGGTGCAGATTGTGCGAAACGGGGCCAGGTGATGGTTAAGGGGGAGGAAGGAGGGCAAGAGTGTGAGCTTAGCTGCCTTGCCTCAGGCCGGCCCGGTTTTGACAGCCCTTGGGCCTGTCGGCCCCTGTAGCGCCGTCAGGTCTGTCAACAAGCTCCTTTGAGCCGGCCAAAGGGGGAGCGCGGCGGGGGGGGGGGGGGGGGGGGGGGAAAGGGGGGGTTGACTTCGGAGGGCAGGTCAACGGCAGAGGTCGGCCGAGCGACGGTCGCTCCTGTCGACGATTGAGCCGTCGACAGGAGCTCTCTCGGCGGTCGTTCTGAACGATGCTTGTCGTCCGTTGAGGATTGTCAGCGCGTGCCGTCGGCCGCGACCCACCGCGACGCGATGGACTGTTGCCGGACAAAAGGAGGTTGGTTGGTCGGGGGCCCGCAGGCTCGTGTCTGCTGCGCCATGGCCGTACGAGACGCAGGCGATCGCACAAGACCTGCACGGGGCGAGTGTGAGAGGCCGTCGGTGCCGCTAACCGTCGTCCTCTTGGAAGGCAATCTCTTTTCAGACTCGAGCAAAGTATCCGGTGTTCTTGCAGAAAGGGGGGCAGCTTATCGAGCTCGGGGCCGCTTCTGTGACTTGATGCGCTCGAGAGGGCGCGACGCATATGGACAGGGTCGGGTCGGGTTCGCTTCTCATGGACATCCGCCAGCTCGGCATGCAAAAACCTGGTCATCGTGAGATCTCTAAGGGGATACAGTTGATCTCAAGCTCCTCTAAACGAGCTGAGTAATGAGCTTGCCCTGAATGCCCTTGCCGTCGAAAAGCTGCTGCCAAACCTTGGGGATCTCATCGAACTTGGCCTCCCGGACCGTCTCGGAGCCCTCAGTCTGGATCTTGCGCTCCTCAATGGCAGTTCGGAGCTCGGGAACGATTGAGCCCCACTTCTCCATGTAGTCAGTCTACGAAGAAAGAGTCGCGGATGTCAGCGAGGCTCGTACGCGAGGAGATCTAGCGGCCGGACGCACAACGATGAAGCCCTGAAGCGTGATGCGGTGGCTGATGCACTCGAAGCTGATGCAGAAGGGAGGGCGGTCAGACGTGCAGCGTCACACGAGATGCGCAAAGAGATACGCACTAGTTGTTGAGATTGACGACCTTGGCGTCGTTGTAGGCTGCGGGCGGGGGACGAAGTCAGCGTTTCGCAAGATTGAGCAGGATCGTTGGCTCGGAGCGCACTCGAAATGGCGCCACAGGCGATGATACGCGAGAAGCGGTTCATTCGGCCAAACATGCTGTTAAGGATCTCGCCGCCAACGTTGTCAAAGTAGAGGTCGACGCCGCCCTCGGTCGCCTTGACGAGGTCGTCCTGGAACGAGGCTGACTTGTAGTCGAGGCATTCATCAGCGCCAAGCGACTTGACGAACTCGCACCTGCCGAGGCAAGAGTCCGGCGTGAGTCAGCAGGCACCAAGGCAGTGCTCGGAAGCAGGACACACTTTTCCTTCCCGCCAGCGATGCCAATGACCTTCTTGCACCCGACGACATTCTTGGCGAGCTGGACGGCGACCGAACCAGTCGCACCAGCCGCGGCCGAAATGACAACCGTGTTCTCCTTCTTGACCTGGCCTACGAAGTGAAGGCCGCAGTAGGCGGTGATACCGGTCAGGCCGAGCAGTGAGAGCGCAATCGCTGGCGACTGTCCCTCAATCGGCTTGACGTTGTTGAAGCCCTGAGCCGAGGCGACAAAGCGCTCAGACCAGGTGTGAAAGCCCTGAGCCCAGTCGCCAGCTGCAATGGATGGGAGGATAGGTGTCAGCGAACGGTCCTGCCGGCGAGATGCAGCACGATTTACCTACCGGCGAACTTGTCCGACTTGGACTCGAGGACCTTGCCGAGAACGCCGCTTGCCATCGAGGCGCCCTCCTCGACGTAAGGGCCGTAAGCGCGAGCCGGTTCAAGGCCCTTCTGGATCCAGGCTATGAGGGAATGTCAATTTCAGTCCTGAGCTGGTTGAGGACGACTAATCGTGCGCATGTCAACGCACTACGCTGGGCAGGGTCGTTCGACCTGGGAGAGGTGATCGCGAGAGAAGCCGAGACAAGACGAGCGGCGCAGGGGTGAGAAGGAGGTGAGAAGGGGCGGCAGAGGCAAACGCCGTTGTCAGTGTCAAGAGACCGTTTCTGAACAGCATGACGAAACATGCCGCACAGGTACTTCACCTCGACGAGAATCTCGCCGTCCTTGAGCTCGGCCAAGTCCTTCGTCGTAAGCTCAAAGGTGTCGTCGCGGAGCTCGTTCTCCGGCTTGTTCTTGACGATCCAGGTCTTGGAGGAAGAGGTTGAGGAGGACATAGCTGGCAAATGTGGAAAGAGATCGGAAAATGCCGAGGAATTGGGGATCGTGATGGTTGAGACGCAAGCTAAAGTCGGTCAGCAATGTCGCGTTGCCCCTGACCGTCGCTCTCTGTTGAGGGCTGATGTGGCCTGAAGCTTAGGGTTGGTCGATGACGGCCAAAGTGGAGGGGTGGCGGCGACGCGGGCCGAGCTTAGCCGATTAGCCGGGGACTCTCAAGTGCTTAGTCAGCTCAGCGCGTGCATCGTGCCAGGTTCAGGGTCGCCTCCTGAATGATGTCTGTGTCCAGAAGCAGGAAGATAAGTCAAGATTAGATTTGGCCGAAGGAAACCGGTCATCATACATGTGGAAGGTCGAGTGGAGTCAGAATTCAGGCGATGGGGATGCGCCACCCCTTTCGCCCGCGCACCAGCTCCTCCTCTCCGCCCGCGACGACACGCGCGTCACCCTTTGGGAGGGTCACCCAGATCGTCGTCCACAATGTCTCGAAGTCGCGCCGAAGCCAATCAGCAGAGACGACAACCTTTGTCTGGTCCTCGGACGTTGAGTAGGACAGTCGGATGCGCGAGATCTAAGGTCGAAAAGGTCGGCGTTTCAGACGTCAGGAGCAGGTCTTGAGAGAGTTGCGAAGCAGAGCGCACCGCAAGGCCGTCCATGTGCGACTCGCCATCGTCCTCAATCCAGGCGAAATCCCACTGGCCAGGCTTGTGGCCGACCGGAGGCGGAAATATTTCAGCTCCTCGCCAGTCGTCGAGTTCAACGACGCCGCCTTCGCTTTTGAGCCGGATACGCGTTCCGTCGGCGGTCGTCGAGGGTAGGCCAGACGCAGCGGTGACAGTCACACAAGGTTTGCCGATCGGGATCTGCCGGCAGCAGCGTGAGGGTCAGAGTAGACGTCGGTCAACTAGACCAGGCAGGACGCACCACAGTCCCGGCGCGCACAAAGGTAGCGATCGTCTCAAGCGGGGTCGGCGTTGTGACGGTCGTGCCGGCCGCATGGAACTTGCCAGTGTGCAGATCGTAGTAGCCTTCATCCGGCTCATTCGAGGTGGCGCATGACGGCAGGTAGACCTGCGGAGGAGAGTGTCAGCGCGAACGGCGGCCTTAAAGAGGACGGGCAAACCCGCACTTTGCGCTCCATAGTCCCCTTCCAATAGCATCCAGCGACGAGAACGCGGCCAGTGCCGGCCCAGAAATCTTGACCGTCGAGCACCTCCTCTTCGTAGACGTTTGGATCCCGCTCGAACGGGCCCCAGCCGGACCAGGTCATTGGCGCGTGCCCATCCAGTGCTGCCTCCCACATCATCGCGTAAAGATAAGGGATCTGGCAAGGGTCGATGGTCGGTCAATTGAACGTGCGGCCGAATTTTCTGCGGGGATACGCACGATCTCGTACCGACGGAGGATTGCGCTGCGAACGATCGGCAGGACCTCGGGATACATCCACGGCTCGTTGACCTCGCCGCCACCGGTCGGCGACTCAGGCGTCGGCTTGAATGAGTGAATGCAGAAGCGCGAGCGGTACACAGACGCTTGACACCAACGGACAAAAAGCTCGGGCGTCGGCAACGGGCCAGCGAAGCCGCCGATGTCGTCGCCGTAGCTGTGAAGGAACGAGAGCGAGCTATTGATGCCATGAGCAGTGCTCGCTCGAAGCGTTTTCCATGAAGTCATGTTGTCGCCTGACCAAGATGAATTGACGTGCTGGAGGGCGCCGACATTGACGCTACGCGAGAGGACAAACGGACGTCGACCAGGCTGCTCGCGCTCGAGGACCGTCTTGCTGACTAGGCCCACCAATTCGCAGCTGACGAGACCGCCGCTTCTGCCGACGCTTTTTGGACCGACGCTGCCCGGAGCAGTGAAGTCGGCCGGAAGCTCCCAAGCGCATTGGTGCGAGCTGGAGGTGACCGTGTACTCGTTGTCGTCGCTGCAAGAAATGGGGCCGCGTTCAGTGGAGGGAGTCGGAAGCAGGCACAGCGGGCTCGTAACTCACTTCCACATGCTGTCGACGCCGCGATCGATCAGGCTCTTGACGCCCCGAGCCCACCACTCGCGGCCGGCCTTAGAAGTCATGTCCTGCGCGAGGCGATGTGGAAAGTCAGCCGAGACCGAAACGAGGCTTCGCTATAATGAACGCACGACCCAGGATCCCTCGAAGTTCTCCTCAAAAAGGCCCGACCAAACCAGCTTGGTGGCACAAAAAGGTAGAACAAGGTCAGAGACTTGATGGAACCACCGCATGTCAGGCCAGCTCACCGTCGTCGAGTGCTTCCCGGTGGCCGGGTCCTTGAAAAGCGCGCCCGCCTGCCGCAGGTGCTCGTAGGAGGGGTGTTTGGAAGAGACGTAAGGCTGTAGAGCAAACAATTCGGAGCAAGTGAGTGAAAATTCCATCATGAACGGGGAGAGGCGGTGCGCACCTTGATATTGGCGCAAACTTTGATGCCAGACTCGTGATAGGTTCGCATGAGGCCCTTAAAATCAGGGTAGCGCTCTCGGTTCCAGTTGAATACAAAGCGAAATCCGGTCGCCTTGTCGACTGTGTAACCGCTTGACAAGCACATGGCGCTGCATGGAATACCAAATCGCTCGCACTTTTTGGGGAACTCAGTCAGGAGCTCTTGCGCTGGCGGATTGTCCTGCTCGCAGTCGGGTTGTCAGTCTCGGTTCGGGCCGGTCGAAAGGCTCCACAGAAGCGCACGCACCGATTCAGCTTGGCCCATTGTCGAAGCAATGTAACCAAGCCAGCTGCGACCGGCAAGCGTTGCCTGTCCGCCATCGCCCTTGAGGAGGCTGCGCCAGTCGCGCTTGACCTCGACACCCGACTTACCCCAGGAGAGAAACACGTCGAGTGGCCCCTCCATCTGCGTGTACGACTTGAGCTCGCCTGTAGGGTCGTTGAGCGAGTGACCGAGATCCCATACAGCGGACCCGTTGCTGGGTGTGAAAATCCCCAGGGCACGGGGCGGCAGAGCCTCGGGATCTACCAGGCAGGGATCAGGTCTGAGCCAAGTGAGACGAGGCCAACCGATAACCACTCACGGGAGACTTTGAAGCGCTTTCGAACCGGGTCGAGAGGGTTGGGCAAGATGAGAAGGAAGTCGAGCTTCTTGTAAAGGGGGTCTGTCGAGAAGCCAGAGTAGTGGGCGGCATTGGTGGCCCGAAGTTCCCATCTGCGACCGGATAAGTCAATGGGTGCCGCCTTCTCCCCAAGACCCATGGCGACATCTTCAAGCGGCTGCTTTGAATACCAGACGAGACCGCCCTCGCGTCCCGGAGCAGGGAGCACTGTAAACGGCCGGAGGGGGTGGTCGGCATGCAGGTTCCGCCCGGCCGAGTCGACGATCGTCAGCTGAGGGCACGCCGAGAAGGCTAGAGTGCCCGAGACGCCGTCGGAAAGCTTGAATCGAGCGATTTTGGCCTCCTCGTCAATCTGAGATGAGTACAGATGCGAATGAGAGATCAGTGACCACAAGCTAGCCGGCATCAAGAGCGTGCTGCGGGGGTCAGACCTCGAGGTCGTCGAACGTGCCAGAGGGCAGCTCTTCCTTCAGATTGTTTTGCAGGACACCATCGCGCCCTTTCCAGCCCAATCGGAAGCGGACGCTCGTATGTCCGACGATATCAAGCGTGTAGACAAATGACGGCTCATCGGCGTCCGACGATGGCTGCTGCTCAAGGGTGATGGACGAGGCAGTCGAGCCAGCGAGGTCAAACGGCGCCAACGAGCTGAGCGGGATCTCGTACGGATGCGGTGTTGACATGGCAAGCGACGGCTATTGCTTGCTTTTTAGGGCTGGAGTTATCGCTGCAAGACAATGAGAAAGTTGTAGATCGTCGTCCGGAGGGAGATTGTCCGGACGAAGGCGGGCTCAAGCCGGCAACGTAGCTGCGCGGCCAGCCACTCGGCCGCCGCCGCATCATGCTCCTCCACTGGCGACGCCTACCCACCTAGGGACCGACTCTACGTCGACACCCAGCGCTAGCTAGGTGCGTCCTGAGGGGCCCATTGTTTCCGAGAAGCGCAAAGCTTACTCATTCGGCAGGGCGGTCTGCCGGCAGCTTTGTGAGACGACGCGATGGTCGTGTTTGGTCAAGGGCCGGCGGTGAGCGACGGTCACTGCCGACAGCGTTGCCGACAGCGTTGCCGACAGCTAGAGGTGACCTTCTCGGTCGTTGCTTGACGAGCCTACCAGTAGGTAATGAGCCTAGCTGTAGGTGAATAATGACTGGATGCTATGGCAGTAGACAGCAGCATGCATCGAACGAGTTCGGGGAAGGTAGCGGCAAGGCTGCTGGCCTTCGCCGGAAAGACGGGCCGCGATCGAACGACATTCAGCGCATCCCAACCTGCCTCACGACAATTGACACGGCCTGCTGCAGCTGCTACGTTGGCCTGCCGGTTTCTCTACAGTCGTTAGCGATGGCAAAGGTAGTCTCATGACCACGCCAAGCTGGCCTGGATGTATTTTCGGCAGGAGCTGCCCCGGTTCGTCGCCCGCCGGAGCGTCGTTGGGCCGGCTCCCGTTTGTGCCGGCCGTCTCCGAACCTGCCGGTTCAAAGGGGACGCTAGCGCCGCTTAGGAGGCTTCCCTTCCTTCTCTTCGCAACCACCACGCGATCCATACAGTAAGGTATGGTCTTCTGCATCTGTCCTGTAGACCATTTCCACCGGCAACATCGGTCAACCTGACAGAATGACCAGTCGGACTTGGCCGATGAGCTCGGTACTCCCTTCGAGTACTTCTGCTGACGGCAATTGCCGTCGTCCGCTCCAGATGACGGAGCGAAGCAGCAACCTTACGGCCGCCAGCCTGCATCAGGTCGAAAGCTCAGCGACGGACGACTTCAAGAAGGCCGGCGGCGAGATCCGGCATGTCGAGCGAGGTGCGCCCCGGCGCTTTGGGCAACTCTGGCGGCAGGCAGCTGAACCCATTTTGCCTCACAGGCAACGGCCTGCCGACGATGGATGAGGTTGACGAAGACATCGCTCGCTACACTGATGAGAACCTCGTCATCAAGCCCGAGGAGGAGCGCAAGATCAGGCGCAAGATCGTCCTGCACGTGTCAGTCGATTGCCATGTTGACTTCCGTCGCAACCTGAGTTGCTGACTGTTTAGATGGTGTCACTTCTGCTGAAACAGACTCGTGCCTATGTTGGGTGAGCTCAAACGGGCGGCATTCCTTCTCGCTGAATCCGACCGTCTGACATCGCCCTCTGTCGCTGCAGGCACTTACTTTGTCCAATCTCTCGACAAGGCCTCGCTCAGCTGTGCGTCTGCGCACACCCTACTCTCTCTCTGTTGACAGATCTGGTCACGCTGACTCCGATCGGTCGATAGTCGCCTCCATCATGGGAATTCGCAATGACGCCAAACTCGTCGGACAGCAGTATAGCTGGCTCACGACGTGCGTCTACCTCGCCATCCTTGTCTGCGAGCTGCCTCAAAATTGGGCGATCCAACGGCTGCCGGTCGCCCGCTGGTACTCGACTATGATCATCTGCTGGTAAGCCACACTAGTTTACTCGCGCCGTGTTCAAAGGGTCACTGACTCCTTCGCACGATACAGGGGTATCACCGTCGCAGCGTCGGCAGCGGTGAACAACTTTACGGGTCTTGTCATCCGTACGTTCCGGCGGTTTGTGAATTGAGTTTTGTGATTGATACTGACTCGCTTGAGCGTCGGATTGTCATAGTTCGTACTCTATTGGGCGCTTTCGAATGTGTCATCCAACCGGCGCACATCTTTATCGTCAGCGCCTGGTACGCCCGCTTGAACTTGCACCCTCCCCGTTCCGTCGGTTAACCCGATAAGGTCTTTTCTAGGTTCAAGAAAGGCGAGCAGGCTGGAGCAACCAGTCTCTGGTACTCGATGAATGCGGTCCAGACAGCTGTCGGCGGTCTGCTTGCGCTGGCCTTTTTCCAGATCCAGGGCGCGGCGCTTAAATCGTGGCAAATCATGTTCCTTGTCCTGTACGTCCCATCTATTCACATGACCACACGAATTGGACTACTAATCAGCCTGCTGACCATGGTATCTCTTCGCAGCGGTCTCTGCACTGTATGCTGGGGCATCTTTGTCATGCTCTGGCTGCCCGACTCGCCTGTCAAGTCGGCCCGCTTCTTTGATGACCGTGAGCGAACGATCCTCGTCGAACGCGTGCGCAAGAACGACACCGGTATCCAGGGGCGCAAGTGGCGTTGGGACGTGAGTCGCACCTGATGCCCTTTGAGGTCGCTGCGATGGGCTGACCCTGTCGTGCCGCTCATGTCTGTTCAGCACGTACGAGAGGCGGCGACCGATCCTCAAGTCTGGGCCTTGGTCTTGATCCAGCTCGCTAATACGATCCCGACCGGCGGCCTCGGGGCGTACAGCAACATCATCATCGTCGATAACCTTGGCTTCTCCGTCCTCCAGGCCGACCTGCTTTCAATTGCCCAGGGAGCGATCCAATTATGCGTCCTCCTCGGTTCAGCCTGGATCGCGACCAAGACGAACCAGACGCTGCTTGTCATGGCGGCTTTTAGTACATCTCTTCCTTCCTCAGGTCGAGAAACACGAACTGATACTGACAGCATTTCGTCCATCACAATCTAGCATTGCCCAATATAGCCTCTGCGATTTGCTTCTTGACCGTAGAGAACAACAAGGAACACGCTGCGGGACTACTTATTGCTTTCTACTGCACCATCTTCTTCAACGCACAAGCCCCTCTATCGTTTTCACTTCTCACTCGCAACGTCGCCGGTGGTACGAAAAAAAGTGTCGCTACTGCGATGACCTTTGCGGCCTGGGCGACGGGAAATGCGATCGGCCCGCAGGTGTGTCTCCTCTCTGCGCACCCCACCTTCACTAAAGCTGATTGACCCTTGCTTCTTTCACAGGTCTTCCAAGCAAAGGACAAGCCGCGCTATCGCAACGCTTTCATCGCCCAGCTAATCTGCTACGTTTTCTCAATCTCGCTCTTTTTCGTCCTCCGTGCCTACTATCAGCGGCAGAATGTCCTCAAACGCCGCCAGCTCCGGGCTGCTCAGCGCGCCGCCAGGTCGGGCGAATCGATCGCCGACCTCCGGGCGGACGACGACGACAGCCCCGTCGAGGAAACGCACAAGAACGCCTTCAGAGACATGACCGACCGAAATAACCCGGAGCTCATCTACTCGTACTAGATTGACTTTCTTTCCTACTCTAAAGCCTCTTGTACCGATGGATGTTCCTCAGCAGCGCTATCAGAGGGAGGAGGAGATCGGCGAGGTGGATGCCAGCTGCGCAGCCCGATTTTGTCAGAGCCCAAACCTCAACCCCGCTTTGCCCCGTACTGCCCAGGCCCTTTGCCAGTCGGCATCCGACCGAGACGACGACGACGACGACAGGAGACCTGCAGCCAGCGACCCCTCCTCTTCACCTCGGCCAGCCGAGGCCCTTTCCTCTTTCTCGACGACGATCTTACCATCTTTCCTTTCTGTCTGGACCGGCCGCTGTCCCGTGCGTTTGGGCCACTGCGATGGCCAGACAGGCACCGCCCGAGCTGACCCCTTCCTTCCAACGCCAGCTCCAGCCTTCTTCTCCTCCCGGACTTCGATGTCCTCGCCGCCTCCTTCGCCTGCTCCGACGGCCTCATCAGCATCCAATCTACTTGCGGACATTACCGGCGTCCCTCCAGCTCCCGAAACATCCTCGGAGCAAGCCTTGCCTCAGTCAGCAGCAGCAGTAGCAGCAGCTAAGCCCCCACCGACCTCGGCTGCGACCGATCCTGCCGTCCCAGGCAATGCTGGCGTAGGCGGCCAGCATGAGCAAGCCGCCGGAACGATTGAGGCCGACAGCGCGCAGGATGTTCAATCCTCAGCAGCACCTTCAGCAGCGGAGTCGATGCCCAAACAGGCGGAGACCAGAGATGCCCCTGTCGCCTCTTCGGTCGACAGCTCGGCACTGGCGTCGGTAGCTGGGGTGTCCGAGTCTGCTACTCCGACTGCGACCGGCAGCACGCCCGCATCCGCGTCAACTGCCACCGCACCACCTACGATCCTCTCACCGACACCGACGCCCATATCGTCGTCGAGCCTGACGGGAGCCGTCGCCTCTGCTAGCGCCGGTGCCCCGTCGTCATCGCTCGCCGCACCGGCGTCGGCGACGCCGTCACGAGATGCCTCCCCGTCATCGGCCGCGTCGTCTGCCCGGCTCGCAGCTGGGGCCAAGAAATTCTCTGCGCTCAATGTCAACAAGAAGTTTCTGGAGACGGCGATCGCCACTGCGGGTAAAGAGAATAAGGATGCCGACAAGACGGCGGCAGCCAAAGGCGCAGCGGCTGCCGCACCAGTACCATCGCCAGCGCCTCATCCGCCATCACGCCTTCTGACGACTCGTCCGGCGCCGCCGCCGAGCGCCGCGCCGCGTCCAAGCGCAGCACCTCCATCGCAATGGGGTGCGACGCGACCATCACAAGGGCCTGGAGCGGCCGGTGCGGGTGCGCGGAGACCCAGTGGCGGCGCGCCCTGGTCATCTGGAGGTCCGCGCGAGGGTGCAGACGGGCCGAGCTGGCGGAGCTTGCAAGCCAACTTTCCGACGACAAAGGAGTCGCTTGAGGGTGCGTGCCCGCCGTACCGTGACTTGTCGAGCGTCACGCTGACGCTTTCGAGCTCGTGCTTTCAGACCGCGAGCGGGCGGCGCAGAAGGCTGCTGCAAATGCTGCTGAGGCTAGCAAAGCCGAGGCTGAGCACCAAAAGGCTATCATCCAAGAGCTCGACTCTTTCCGCGGGTCGCATCTCGACCCAAATGCTCACCACTGGGACGAGGTGCGCCGCAAGTCTGCCTCTCCCCCGTTTGACGAAGTGAGCTGACGTTGACTTGCTCAACAGCCCGAGTCGGATGACGACGACTTTCTGAACGAGGTTGTCGATTTTGGCGACGGCAAGAAGTACACCATTTCGGCCAGCCCCCAGGAACCGTCGTTCGCGGCCGACATTCTCGACCAGCGCGAGAAGCTGACGGCAGCCGAGAACGCTAAGCACGGCTCCGGTGGACGCGGCGACTTTGATCGCAATCGGTCAGTGTCTTCGGCGAGCAAGCCGCAGCTCTTCAACGAGCGCAGCAATCGGCTTGAGCCCAAGGACTCGGCGGGGGGGTTGCCCAAAGGGCGGCGACTTTCGAACGACCCAGCACCCGCTCGTGGCACGCCGGCTCCTATGCCGGCCTCGCAGCCGGCGAAGCCCGCGTGGGGCATCATCCGTGACGCCAACGGGAAAATTGTCCCTTCACTGCCTCCAAGCAGAGCGTTACCGCCGCATCTTGCCGCTGCTGCTGCTATGGCCGCCGCTGGTATCAAGCCGACCGCAACTCCTGCCGCTTCAGCCCCCGTGGCCGCCATCTCGACGCCTGCAGCTTCCGCAGCTCGGTCGTCGGCTATTCCATCCCAATCGGGGGGACTCGGCAGCGTCCGCCCGACAGGCGGCCTGGGCGAAAAGCGGATCTCGCTGTCGGCTCCTCGCGGAGCGCTTGTTGAGCCCAGGGGCGGCCTTGCGAAGCCAACAACCTCCCCGCGGCCCTCTGCCGCCCAGCCCGTCGCGCCGCCGGCTGGTCCTGCTGCTGACCGTCGAGCTTCGCATGATGGGCCTCGACCCGCTGCTCCGACCGCTGGTGCTACAGCGATTACCACACTCGCTGCTGCTGCCGTTGCCCCGCCCCCTGTCATCGAGGACATCACCGAGCTTCAGAAGGACGAGATGCACACCGCAGCCGAACGGGCTCGTCTGAGGAGGCAAAAGGAAGAAGAGGAGCGTGCGGCCGCCCAAGAGCGTGCAAGGCAGAAGGCTAAGGAGCTCGAGGCCAAGTTTGGGCCGGCGCCGTCAAAATCGGCCGCTCTCCAGGCTAAGGCGGCTCCGAAGGACATCACGAGGAAGCCTGCCAAGGCCACCTCTACGCCAGCAGCCGGAGCATCAGCCCCGCCGAGCGGCCCTCGCGCAGGTGCTAAGGGTGTCAGCGCCCAACCGCTCCCCAAAATTCCTGTGCCGATTGTTCCCGCCCCTACGCCGAGCGCTCCTCCGCCGCAAGAGCAACAGCCGACGTCTCCTGCACTTGCGCCGGCTCCGGCCCCTGCCCCTGTCGTTGCCTCGGCCCAGCCTACCCTTGCTGCGGCGCCTCCAACGCTAGCTCAGCTGATTGAGGGCCAGCATGCTGGAGCTGAGTCGCGAGATGTTGATTTTGCCAACCTCGGCGACCTGCTCGCTGCCGAAAACTCGCCCACTCAAACAATGGCCCAGCCGCTTGCTGCGTCGACGGGTCCCGTCCTGCCGCCGCCTGCGCCCAGCAGGGCAGACAGTGCCTGGCGCCGACAATCAACTGGCGAGAAGCAGCCCGCGACCGAGTCGACACCTGCAGCGCTGTCGTCGTCGCAGTCCCCTAGGCCGACCGTTTCCGTCAGCTCGGCAGGTCAGAAGGGCAAGCCGGCTCCTTCTCCCATCGCGGCGGAGGACATCGTGCAGCGCATTAAAGGCGCCGTGCAACCTGCTACTTCTGAACCCGCCGCCGGCCAGGCACCGGTTCAGGTAGCCGAGCCTGAGTCTCCATTCACCTACCAGTCCCGACCACCCTCGCCCTCACCGGTGTGGAAGAAGTATTCGGTCAAGCTCAACAAGGATGCTCGCCAGCGAACGCCGATTCCGGCCAAGCAGATCAAGGTTGACCCGAAGCGCGAGACACTCCGAGCCTTTGACGCCCTTTCGTGGACGCCGTCGATGTACAAGTGGCTGAGCTTCAGCACGCTTTCGCGCGACGACTGGCTGCTCGCCCCGCCATTCCGCAAGGTTTTGGGTCGAGTTGCACCTAAACCAGCGCCAACTGTCTCGCTCCCGACACAGCGAATCTCGGACCTGCCCGTCATGCCGCCGCCTGAGAGCCCTGTCTTCCAGAGGGCGGTCGTCAAGCTGCCCGCTGCCCCGGCACTTGAGGTAATTCCTCCAACTCCAGCCCGCGGGGGCGCGGATTCGGCTAGTCAGTTCTCGCGATCTTCCCAGGAAGCGACGTGGCGTCGTGCGCCAGCGGTAGGCAACAGCGACCCGAGCGCAGCCGTCGGAGGGCCCATCAAGCCTCTCGTTGACGCAGGATCCACATCTAACGTGAGCATGAGCGCGTTCAAGCATCCTGCCAGATTCCGCTGCTGATTCGAGTCGTCCCTCTCACTTCAGGTCCTCTTTACGGCGCCGTCTGGTCCCGAGACGACGGGTGCGCCCATCATCCGGTTACGGTCACCGCCTGGCAGCAAGTCGAGCTTGCCGCCGAAGCTGCCGCAGGGCTCATCGATCGGCTTCTATCGCGATCGGACGCCGTCGATTGGGACGGCCTCAGACGAGCAGATGGCCTCGCTCGTCCGTTTCACTGTTTCGAGCGAGCTGATGGATGGCCCGGGTGCGAGCGACCCGGTCTACGAGGAGGACGGACCGTCCTTCCCTTCGCTGAACCGGCCATCGAGCACTGCCGGCAGCATGGGCGTCATGTCGGCGCAAGATGAGGTGAGAGACTGAGGCTAGAAGTCCTGACCGGCTCCTGTCACTGACATCGCCATGTCGCCCTTACAGGCCTTTGAGCTCAGCGCCCGGGCGGCGACTGCGGCCGCCTCGGCCCTCTCGCCGCCGAGCGCAGCAACCTCGGATGCTTGGTCGAAGACGCCGATGGCGTACTCGCCCTCCGATCGGCCGGCACTGCCTGGTTTGTACGGCGGGCAGCCAGGAGTTCCTTCGCACAGCCCTTGGGCAGCCGCTCCGTCGTACGATGTCAACGCGCAGTACTCGCCAAAGCTTAGCCACCAGAGCCCACAGTACCAGCAGCAGCAGCAGCAGCAGCACACACAGCTTGGCAACAACGGCCTGCGCGGACCTGGGCAGTACAACCCTTATGCGCAGCAGCAGCGATACGCTTCGCCGGCCCACGGTTACGCGCTCCCGACGTCGTCGCCGCACCCTTCGGCCGCCGGCGGACCAATCTACAGCAGCAGCAGCACAATGAATGGCAATGCCCCACGCTTCCAGCCGCAGCAGCAGCAGCACTCGTCGACGCGGCCCGATCCATCGGCGCGGCCATTTGTCCCCGGCGGTAGTGGCAACAACGGGCACCACCACCCCGGTCTTAACCGGAACGGCTCGTCCGACATGGGCGGTCCAAGTAGCGCTTACGGCGCCCCTCCGCCCGGCTCGTCGCCAATCGGCGGCAACAGCCCCTACTCGCCTGGGATAAGCCTGCCAGGCCTCCCACCGGCCGTGCAGGGCGGCGTCTGGGTGCCCATCTCGATGCCGCTCGGAGGTCGTGGGGCCGAGGGTGGCTACGGCTCGTCGCCTTCGCTCGCATCAACGCCGCTACCGACGCCGTACTATACGCCCCAGCCGTACCAGCAGCAACAGCAGCAGCAGCGAATGGCACCTGGCCAGCAGCAGCAGCAGCAGCCTCGGTTCCGCAACCTGTCCGAATTCTCAACCTCGTCACCGAGCTTCACTCCACAGCGCGGCGCGTTTGGCGGCAACGGCGGTGCAGGCGGCAGCCCGTTTGAGGTTCGCCCTCAGGCGACGGCGCAGGCAGCGGCAGCGGCCGCAGCCGGGCAGGATGACGGACGCAAGGAGCCTGCCCCTGGGTCCTCGGCTTACTTCCCCTCTGTCCGGGCCCCCGTGTTCACGCCGAGCGGCGGGGCTGGCACCTTTGGCAAGGGCGGGCCTTGGTAGGCACCGGCCCCTTGCCGTGGCAGTAGATGACGGCGGGGTTCGAGACCGAGCTACGAGAGCCGGCGAGACCTCGCGTGCAGTCTAAGGATGATGGGAGGGCGCATGCGATCCATAATGACCGAGGCTACCCCTCCTCTCCCGCTCAAGCTACAAGATTGCGTCTGTCGGTCGGCCTCAGTTGACGAGCTGGATGTAGGTGCCGGGGAACGAACCGGTCCGCCCACGACCGTCAACGCTGCCCGTCCACCTGCGAAGCCAGCGAGGAGAAACAGATTAACATGCCGGCCTCATTGTCAAGGAGATGAAGGGGGGGGGGGGGTGGAAAGTCATGAAACGACACACCAGTCGTTAGCCTCGGCCGTCTTCTCGATAAGGAGGATGACGTCGCCCTTGTGAAAGCTCAGGTCACCAACCTGCATCGCGTTCCGCAATTGGGTGGTACCGAGGTCAGCCCACCAAGACACCATAAAACGAGACGAAGGAGAAAGAAGGGATGGCCTCACCTCGACGCCAGCAAAGTCAAAGAGGGCAACGCCCCGCCCAACGTAGCCTGCCGACCGAAGTTCGGCGGCCGACCAGTCCCCCTGATTCCCAAGCTGCTGCCGAACGCCGAAGGGCGCTGCCGACCTCGCCTGCGGCGGACTCTGTGTGTCGCCTGAAGAGGAGGAGGCGGAAGTGGACGGCCCGAGACCGCCGACGCCGCTGGCATGGGCAGCGCTGAGGACGTTGCCCGATTGGGTCCTGGCTAGACCGGCGCGCGCCCGCGAGCCGAGGACCGACCAATCTTCCTCGGCCCGGACGGCGGACTCGCCCCCGCCGTTGCTGGCCGGCGAGGGGTCGGCGAAGAGATCGGTCTCGCGCCGGTTGCTGCTGCTGCTACCTCCACCAGCCGTACTTGACATTGGTGGAGGGGGCCCCGGCTCCCCGCCCGTCTCAACGTAGTACATGTTGGGCTGCGTGTGGAAGTCGGACCCTCTCTGGGACGAGCCCTTGCGCGAGCCAAGTTCGGGTCGAGCCTGCCACGGCTTGGGCTTCTTGATTTTGGTCGGCGGAGAGGAGAGCGGCGGAGGAGCAAAGCGGTCCGAAGGGTCGTGGAAAGGCGACTGTTGGGGCCTGCTGCTGCTGCGGGGCAAGTCGTCGTCGTCCTCGATCGAATAGCGTCCGAGCGGCGGCTCGTCAGCCGAGCTGTCGAAGCGCTGCTGGTCGAACCGATCGTCGAAGGTCCGGTCGCGACCGTTCCCGGAGCCGCCGCCATCGCCCGTGAGCCTGGCCGAGCGTGCAAAGTCATCCTCGAGCCCGTCCAGACCGAGCCCGTTGGGATCGGCGGTGTCGGAAGGCGACCTCCGACCGGCCTTACTGTCGAGGTACTCGCTCGGCCGCCGACTTCCTGCGAGCCCGGGCCGCTGGCTGAGGCCGGCCGAGGTGTACGATTCGGACGAGTGAAAGTCGCCCTCCGGGCCGCCGAGCGTCGGCGGGTCGTGCGGGTTGCCGAAGGCAAACGACTTTGACGAGGCGCGCTTCCGACCGGTGAACGAAACGCTCGAGAAGAGTCCTGGTCGGGGGCTCCCGCCGCCGCCGCTCTTGCCACCGGTCGAATCCAGCCGAGGCGAGGAGGTCGAAGTAAAGTTGGCGCTCCCGACCGAAGCACCCCGGTTGCGGCCGAACGCGTTGCCTCCGCCGCCGCCTCCGGCCGCGGTCGAGCTGGCGGTCGAACCCGATCGGTTCCGACCGACGACGGACGACAGCAGACTCGCGGATCGACTCCTCCCTCCGCCAGATTTGCTACCGCCACCCTCAGAGAAAGCAGCCCCATGGCCGCTACCGCTCCCCATCCCGGCAAAGCCGTAACCGGCTCGGCCGCCGTCGAGCCCGGGACTGCCTAGCGGAGCGATCGGCTCGGACTCCCA
The DNA here is from genome assembly GCA_014825765.1 of Cystofilobasidium macerans. Lineage (NCBI taxonomy): Eukaryota > Fungi > Basidiomycota > Tremellomycetes > Cystofilobasidiales > Cystofilobasidiaceae > Cystofilobasidium > Cystofilobasidium macerans. The sequence goes on along the minus strand of MVAP01000089.1, from coordinate 15,423 downwards.
GCCGGTGCCGCTCGCGCTCGGCGGCCGGTCCTCGACCCATTCGCGGCCGGACGGTAGCCCCGTCGCCGAGAGGATCGCTCCGACGAGGTCGTCGGCGAAGGCTGGGATGGGGATCGAGCCCGAAAGAAGCTGCTTGGACGAGATGGTGGAGCCGTACGCCAGGCGATTGGCGCTGCCCGCCGGGGTCGGTCAGAGGGAGACCGGTGAGCATTCCAACAGATGAGGAGGAAGGGAATCTGAGTGGAGGATGGAACGAGGAGAACCGAGGGTGACGTACTCCTGGCGCTCAACGATGACGCTCCCTTCGACACTGACGCCGCCGAAGAGCCCCTTCGTCTTGGAATACGAATACCTGATATCCAAAGCAGTAGCCAGGGGCAGGTGGTCAGAGCCAGCCTGTGTTGTTGCAAGAGGAGACACGGCTGAAGGGAGGCGGAGCTGGAGAGCGCACATAGCTGCGACTTTGCCTTTGGTGTTGACGGCGCCCATGCCTTCGGCGTTGCGACCGAGCGGACCGACGGCAAGACTCATGTTCCCACCAAGGTTAAGTGAGCCAGCAGCCATGAAGGAGGCGACGGCGCTCTGCGGTGGGACCCGGAGAGGGATGAAGGTCACGGTCAGCGAAGCCGTTGGGTTAGGCATCCAAGTCCACCTTCTCCCCCCCCCGCCGCCCCTCCTCTCTCGTGGCGAGCCTCTTACGCCCATTCGACCAACAAAGGGCAAGAGAATCCTCGGCATATGGAGAGGAAGGAGACGGGGACTGATGGAGGAGAGCAAAAAGGGGAGAATGGGCGCACCCGCGAGTTGAGGACGATGAGAAAGTCGGTCACCTCGGCCCCGGCCTGGCCGCCAAAGCCCAAGCCGGCGGTACCGATCGCGCTCGGGGCCGACCAGTCGCCGTTCGGTAGCCTGGCGATGACGAGACCCGAGCCGGCCCGGGCAGAGAGCAGGAAGCCGGCCTTGGCGACGGTGAAGATGGCGAAGCCTTTGGCGTGCTGGAGGACTGGAAGGGGGCCAGCGCGCGGCGAGCTTCATCAGCCGCGGGGAGCAGCTGGAGAGGCAGGAGATGGAGGGAAGGGACGGACCTGAGCGCGGGATGACCTGGTCGAGGCCGTTGTTGGCGCCATCGACAAACGAGTTGACTAGGGAGAAGAGGCAAGCCCTTGCGTTACGTCAGCCCGTGTGGGCCAGAGCGACTGAGTGCTGCGAGAGGACCGACGGATCTTGCGTGCCTTTGCGCACTCCTGAGCGAGGTTCACTGGCGAGGAGATGAGGCGATGACGTCAGCCTTCTCGACAGCTGGCCGGCTGTCAGCTTGTGCGCGCACCGGGGACGGGTGAGTTGAAGCCCATGGTCGGTGGGGGGGTTGCAGTCAACGCCCCCTCGGCCATCTCGCAGCTCGCTCGCTCGACCGACGGTCAGCGCCGTCGATCGCCCCCGAACCCCCGTCGGATGGATTTCCTCCCGCGCAGCCACCCCGGCTGACCTCCCGCAGTCGTCGTCCGTCTGCCGTCGAGCCCAACCCTCCCTTGCATTTCAGCTAAGGAGACCAGGAGAGCAACAAGAGCAACAACAGAAGCCGAGCACCGGGCTAAGGCAAAGTTCTAATCCATAGCGACGTCCTCCGCCTCACCAACCGCCGCCGACTTTGGGCCGCCGCTCATAGCCACCTGCCGCTCGTCAACCTTGCCCTCCCCGCCCTTGGCAAAGACATCGATGCCCGACGTCAATGAGCCGATGAGGAGCTCGAGCCGGGAAGGTGTGAGAGTCGATTCCTGAAAATGCCCCGCAGAGTTCCGTGGCAAGTGGGAAGGAGTAGGGGGAGGGTCAGCGATAGTGTTCTGACTGAGGGACAGGCCGCAAGAAAGAGACGAGGGATCCGACGCGAAGTCAACCCCCTTAGGTGGGAGATTGAGAAACGCCGATACTCCTGTGGTTCCCCCGTCCAAATCATCTTCTCGGCTGACAGGCTCGGAAAGAGACACGGTTCGAAGCAGAGGACGGCCGTCTCACAGGCGGCTCTGCGGGCGACGTGCCTCTCTCGCCCGGGGGCAATCGATCTTCCCCGACCAGGACGACCAACTCTCCCTCCCCCTTAGATCGGAAGGAAATGGCACAAGAAGGAGGAGGGATCGCACCTGTCGAACGACGTCGAGGTCATCTCCAAAACCTTCGAGCACCTTGCCCATCCAGAATTCGCGGAATCGACGCTGGGTCGTCAGATCCTCTCCTTCCCCGGCGGCGGCGGCGGCCGGGGCCGCGCCACCTGCGAGGGGAGGCATAAACGAGGGCGGAGCGGACCAGGCGGGGATCGAAGGCGGAGGGGGCGAAGGCGAGGTGGACTCGCGAGCCAAACGGCGGCCAGCCGAGACGGTTGAGGAGGAGGCGGCGACGGCGCCGTTCGTTCCGGCAGCCGCAGAGGTGCCGGCGGGCTTCCGAGCGGCTGGCCGGTCGTTGTCCGAGCTATCGTCCGACGACGACGAAGCGGCGCTACTGATACTGCTACTGCTGCTACTACTACTACTACTACTACTGCTGCTGCTTGCCTCGACGTCGTCGTCTGACGCCCTCCCTTTGCCCTTGCCGGCCGGCCCGACGGCGGCCTTCTGGCCGAGCGCCGCCGCTCGCTTGGCCGCCAAGGCAGGGACGAGCGGCGCCTCTTCGTCCGACGAGCTGCTCGACCCATCCGACGACGACGACGACGACGACGAATCAGACTGCTGACGCTGGGCACGCCGGCGCTTGCGCGCGGGCTTCTTGGTCGGCCGGGGCGGGCCGGCGGCGGGCATTCTGGCCTCAAGGACGGTTGAGGGGCGAAGGGGAGGTCTTGGTGGGAGTGCTTGAGAGGAGTGATAAAGGCCGGAGTGGAAGAGTGACTTTGCTGCCGTTGGGGCGGGGTCAACACTGGGCGACGATCCGGATGAGGGAGCAGGGAGGGCGATGCTGTCGTCGGAGGCGGGCGAGAGAGGTCGCCGTTGGCTGCCGACATTTCGAGCGAGGGGCCGCCGCAACTTGCAGGCGCAAGTCGCCCCCCCGCCCTCCGCCGTTTTCGACGGCGAGAGGCCCTCCTCGGCGTCGGCGTCGTCGTCGTCCGTCCGTCCGTCCGTCCCTTTGCACCTTCACGACAACCCCCTTTCCGACCCTTTTTCAACCATGTCTACCGCCGTCGAGTATCCCATCATCCTCCCTGCCCCGCCCGCCGGCTGGTCGACGAGCTCAGCTGGTGCCGAGGGCAAGCTCTCGTCACCCGTCAAGCACACGATCTTCCCCGCGGGCCCGTCCTTCATCCGCGAGACGGTCCGGCAGAACCTCCAGCGGTCGTTCGCCGAGGACGACGCCATCTGGGCCGCCCACCACGACAGCCTCAAGCAGGGCGACGTTGAGCAGCTCGGACCCGAGTTTGACGGCCTGGGCGAGGAGAAGGAGTCGAACGAGGTCCTCAACCTCGACCCCAAGGAGTGGAAGAAGCAGGACCACTACGCCGTCCTCGGCCTGTCGCACCTCCGCTACAAGGCCAACGACGAGCACATCAAGATTGCCCACCGGCGCAAGGTCCTCCGTCACCACCCGGACAAGAAGGCCGGCAGCGGCGACTCGAACAACGACTCGTTCTTCAAGTGCATCCAGAAGGCGCACGAGTCGCTCACCTCCCTCGACCGCCGGCGCCAGTTTGACTCGGTCGACTGGGAGATCGAGGACGCGATCCCCGACCCGGCCAAGGTCAGCCCGGCCAAGTACGTCGCCACGTTCGGCCCCATCTTTGAGCGCGAGGGCCGCTTCTCGAAGCGTCAGCCCGTCCCGGCGTTCGGCACCGACCAGAGCACCAAGCAAGAGGTTGAGGGCTTCTACGACTTCTGGTACAAGTTTGACTCGTGGCGGTCGTTCGAGTGGTGGGACAAGGAGGCCAACGAGGGCTCCGACTCGTGCGTCATCTCGATCTTCTCTTGCCTTGCCTTTCTAGCCTCTGCTCTCTACTGACGTTCACGTGCCGACCCCCCCACCTCTTTGTAGCCGCGACGAGAAGCGCTACGCCGAGAAGAAGAACAAGTCGGAGCGGGCCCGGCGCAAGCAGGAGGATAACGTCCGCGTGCGTGAGCTCGTCGACACCGTTCTCGCCAACGACCCTCGGATCAAGCGCATCCGGGCCGAGGAGAAGGCGGCGCGGGACGCCAAGAAGAACAAGGCGGCCGGCGGCGGCAAGCCGGTCCTGAGCGCGAAGGAGAAGAAGGAGGCCGAGGAGAAGGCGGCCGCCGAGAAGAAGGCCGCCGACGAGGCGGCCAAGAAGCAGGAGGCCGAGGACAAGGTCGCCCGCGAGGCCAACAAGAAGGCCAAGGAGGCCGCCAAGAAGAACCTCAAGAAGTTCAAGAAGGCGCTCTCGACCGTTCTCTCGTCGCCGTCGGTCAACTACTTTGCCGCCGCCGGCTCGTCGGCCCCGGCCGCCCAGATCGAGGCGGTCCTCGGCGAGCTCGACACGCTCGCCGCCGCCGCTGAGCCCGAGGACGTCAAGGCGCTCAAGGAGCAGGTCGAGGCTGCCGGCGAGGACCAGGCCCAGGTCAAGGCCGTCTTTGCCACGGCCGCCGCCAAGCTTGTCGCTGACGGCAAGGTTGAGGAGGCCAAGTTTGCTCAGTTCAAGTAGATCTCGTCGATAGATGCAAACGACTGAACCCGTCTGCGAGATTTTTTGCGTCGGCGAGGGGTGTCAACCTAGTGCACGACGGAAAGAGCGCTCGGCGCCGCTAAGACGGGCGTGGTGGGGTTAAGGCATCTATACGCCCTTCGCACATTCAGCTACTCCTTCTGCTCAGGCTGATCGCTCTCGGCCATCGCGGCGAGCTCAACTTCGCTCGAAATCTGCTTCTGCCACAGCTTGGCGAATGCGCCCTTGGCCGCGACGAGCTCTGGCAGAATTGAGCAAAGGACCGCTCAGCTGTTGACCAGTGGCAATAAGGCACGCCGCGAGACTCACCCTCGAAGGTCCCCTGCTCAACAATCTTGCCCTCGCCCAAAACGATGATGGTGTCGACGTTGACGATCGTCGAAAGGCTGCTCAATAGTGGCTGATTAGCGACATTTTCTGGTCGGAATCGGCGCAACCTCACTCACCGATGAGCGATGCTGATCGACGTCCGACCCTGCTGCAGCTTGACGAGCGCGGCCTGGATCTCGCGCTCCGTGTGCGTGTCAAGGGCCGACGTTGCTTCATCCCTGCTCGTCCAGATCGTCAGTCTCAGTCCAACGAGAATCAGGGTCCGCAGTCGAACGCACAGGATCATGATCGGCGAGCCTTTCAGCATGGCCCGCGCGAGCGACACACGCTGCTTCTCGCCGCCCGAGAGCCTGACGCCGCGCTCACCGACCTTCGTGTCGTAGCCGTCCGGGAAGCTCTCGATGCGAGTGTGGAATTGAGCCGCTTTGGCGGCCGCCACAATCTCCTCTTGCGTGGCGCCCTCCTGACCATAACTGCGAAAGGTGATCAGTCGTTCGTTAGTACGAGGCCTCAGCCAAGCAAGGATTCGTCGGCGACGCACCCGATATTGTACCTGCATCAGAGGTGAGCAAGGGTCATCAGTTGGGATCATCAGGTGTCTGTGTATAGCTTCAGGGCGGCAACGCACCCGATCGACTCGTTAAGTAGGGCCGTATCCTGCGGGACAACACCAATGTTACGGCGGAGTGAGTTCTGCGTCACCGTTGCGATGTCTTGCCCGTCAATCCTACGGAAATGGACAGTGTAAAGCATCAGCGCGCGAACGAGCGTTCGGGTGTCAACCGAGAGCCGCACCTGATGGCTCCTGACTGGAGGTTGTAGAAGCGATAGAGGAGCCGAAGAATGGTGCTCTTGCCGCTGCCAGTCTCGCCAACGAGCCCGACTTTGTGACCTTTAGGCACAGTGAAGCTGATACCGCTGAGCGCCGGCCGGCGGTCGTCGTAAGAGAAGTGGACGTCGTCGAAGACAATCTCGCCGTCTGAGACGACAAGCTCGGTCGCGCCCTCAGGGTCCTTGACCTCGACCTCCTCGCTCAGAAGCTTGAGAAGCTTCTCCGAGTCGACCATGAGCTGGTTGAGCTGCCTGTAGAGACCGCCGAGCCAGCCGAGCGGACCATAGAGCTGAGCAAGGTACGAGTTGAAAACAATGAAGGCTGAGGGCGAGATGCGGCCCTTGACGACGTCGTTGGCAACGAGAGCCGAACCGACAAGCAAACCGAGCGACATGATGCTCGCCTGGACAAAATTGAGCAAGCTCAGAGACACTGTAGGAAAGAGTAGGTTATAGATACTGTGTGAGCTTACTGCGCCGCTTAAAAGCAGCCATTTTTTGAAAGCACACTTACTCGTAACCTTATACTGCGACAGACGACGTAAATGCATCTGGTGAGCCGTGCGATTTAAATCGTTAGATAGTGAAGAATGCAGCACGGACCTCGCTCTTCTGGTAGTCAGCGACCGCTTGACGGTATCGCTTGCTCTCACGCTGCTCAGCGGTGAAGTATTTGACTGCAAGTATATAACAATGTCAGATCGACCCTGAGCTAGGCGAGCCGGCGATGTGACACACCAGTCTCGTAACTCATCAGGGTGTCAGTCAAAATCGCTCTGATCGCGGAGTCGCGCTCGTTCATCTGACGCCGCAACTGCGTCCGGTAGGCTGGAGAGCGGATGGGCGCGGAGTCAACACTGAATCGCCTACGCGCCGGTTCAAATGGCATGAATGTGACACACTTGTTAGTAGAACCGAGACCGTGACGTAAGACACCATCACGACGCAGACAACAACCTGCGTCCGCGAGAGAGACCGAGCGTCAGACAGCTTTATATGCGCCATGGTCTCCGGGCTGATCAGGACGCACTGCTAGCGCCGGGCCGAATAGCTTGACTGAGGTCGAAGAGGCAAAGAGCAGGGCGTCAGCAGGAGAGCTTTTCGTCCCGCTCAGCTCACGCAGTGGACGTACAGAAGACAACCAGCGCAATTGAGATGTCGAGGATGATGGGCGTGATACTATGGGTGTGAGGTTTGATCGAAGTCAGCTGGTAAGCCCGCCGACCACGAGCAGCCAGCAGCTCAACAAGACGAACTTGAAGAGCACAATCTAGTGACAGCGAGGATTGAAGGCGTCAGCATGAGCGACCACTGCCGGTGAATCAGGCAGCGAGCTGACTTGAAGGAGGTTCGTTAGAGCGTAGCCGCGGTCCAGGGTCCGCATCGTCTCGCCCGTCTTGCGCTTCGTTTGCCAAGCGAGAGAGAGGTCAAGAAGATGATCGAAGCAGAGCGTCTGCATCTTGGCGTCGCTATACTGCTCGACTGGCGTCCAAGTGACGTTCTGAAGGGCGGAGAGGCCACCGGAACCGCTGAGGAAGCGGGCGATCACGTAGGCCGCGATCCACAGCCAAGGCGACTCGCCAGAGGTGAGGGCGTCGATGACGCGACCGAGGCTGAGCGGGGCAAACGCGTTGACACCGCGCGTCACGAGAACGATGCCGACGCAAAGGATGCAGAGAAGCTGAAGACGATAGGACTCCTTTGGCCAGAGTCTATCGATGAGGCCAACTGGCAGAAAAGAGGACGAGCGTGAGTGTCAATGACGGAGAGGGCTCTTCAGCAAAGACCGGGACACACGGCTGTAGAGTCGACGGAAGAAGCCGCCCCAAGATTGAGCGGCTTCGTCGGCTTTCTTAATCGGCTCTGCGGAGTCGGCCGACACCGGCGTCGAAGGAGCTGCCGACGGCAGGGTCGAGTTCGGGAAGGTGCCGTAGGCCTCGGCGTGACCGTTGGCGACTGATGATAGGAGCGGTGCCGAAGCCGACGATGCTTTGCTGTCCGAAGCCAGTCGAGGGAAGGCAAGCAGAGCGGCAAGCGGTGCGAGCAAGAGGAGCCGGGTGGCGAGCAGGCTGAGCGCTGCCAGCTCAAAGGGGCCGGCGTGTCTGTGGGCAACCATCCGGATGTGGAGCGCCAGAAGGACGCTCTCGCCAGCAAGACTGAGGCTGACGACAGCCTTGACCCACCACTTGTCCCACTCGTGCTTCCACTCTGATGTGCTCGCCACACCGCCCCAAAGGGCGAGCGAGGCCAAGGCGTAAGCCAGCACGAAAGGGGCGCCAGCCCCCCAACGACGGTCGAGAACGACCTCGATGACGGTTGCGAGGCCAGTTGCAAGGTAGCTCACCCCAAGCAGGCCCTCGAGTGCGAGGATGGGCGTCCGTCGAGGCGTGTGATGAGTGCTCGTCCGGGTGATCACAAACGAGCCGGCCAAGCATGTGAGCGAGGCGGAAGGGAGAGCAAGCTCGATGACCTTGCGCGCAACGGCGGCGGCAGCGGCAGTGGCGACCATGGCTAGATGGCAGCGGAGGACAGCTTTGAGTAGACAGGCAGCACTTAGCAAAGGTCCCAGGTGTAATGCCGACGTGGGCGAGGGCGTCTTGCTAAGGTCGACGTGGAAGAGGGGCAGACGAGCAGCGGCAGCAGCGTGGCTGACGCGCTGACCTGCGGCCGCAGGCGGTGCCCCTCGGCCGTCGGCGCATGCGTACTGCTCGGCCGACGTGGGGAGCACTTCAGATTAAGCACTTGTCATCGTAAATCTCAGTTGCGAATGGCTTGAAGTGCAAGAAGCGACAAATGGCAGGCCTTGGAAGATCATGCATTTTTTATCTCGTCCAGAGCTTCCTTCAGCCGGTCCCACTCTGGCTCGTCCTCAAACGAGTCCTTCGTCCGGCCTGCGAAACGTCGAGTACAAGAGACGGTCAGTCGACGAGTGAGCAATGTACATGAGCCGAAGAGACGCACCCATGAATGAGCGGACGATGCTCCGCGCCTGAAACTTCCAGTCCTTCCATACAAGCTTCGTCTCCTCGCCCTCAGCCGGCGGAGCAGCCTTGAATCGAGCTTGCTCGTCGTCGACCGCGCGAGGGCCAAGGCCGATAAGCATGTCGACAACCTCTTGGACCTCCTCGACAGCCTCGCGCCAACGGACGCGCTCGCGCTCAACCTCCTCGTCGTTGATAACGGACGCCCGATACGCTTTGACGTGGGCGTCAAGAGCCTCAGCGACGCAGCCGCGCCAGAGGAGCAGCTTCGCGTGCGCTTTGTAGATCCGGGCCGAGGACGAAATGCGAGGGAGGATTGCCTGCTCAATCAGCCGGCTGACATACGTCTCGAGACCCTTGCCGTGATTCGAAGTAAAGGCGACCTGGATACCGTCCTGCTCCTGCTGCTCCTCGAGCGCCCGCTCCTCGACCGAGCCAGGCGAAGGCGCCCGCGTGACGCTCGCGACGAGCCGGTCAAGCACCTCGATATCGATGCAGCCCTCGCCGTCAATGTCGGCTCGCTCCTCGACGACGCGCGTCAGCGCTCGGCAGGCTTCCGTGTTTTCGGCGAGGTCAACAGCGACCATGGCGTAGTTGGACCACATCCGCCAGTTCTGGAAAGAATACTTGAGGCCGATCTGAAGCGCTCGGAAGGCCAGCATCTTGTTGGCGTGCGGGATCCGGCCCTCATCGAGCTGCAGACGAAGAAGGCGGCGCTGAGTCAGACGCGGCCAGTGAGTACGACGTGACAACTGAGCAGGACGCACCTTTTTGACCTCGACCTGCTCTACCTCCTCAGCATCCTCATCATCAAGGTCAACACCAGCGGCAACCCTTTTGAGACCGTCCTGGGGATGATGACACGTCGTCAGTCCGGTGTTATGGGCAGGCTAAGATTGAGCAAGACGTACGATACCACCGACATCGGGCATGCGTAGGTAGCAGCTCGCGAGGTTGTTCCAAGCCTCGGCGTCCTCCTCCTCGATGTTAGTGCACCGGCGGAAGGCGCGGACCGCGTCCGGCCAGCTCTCCTGCTTCACATACGCGCAACCAAGGATGAACCACGAACGCGCGAACAGCGGGTTGATAGCCAGCGCGGCTTCGAAGAAGGGGATTGCGCCCGCGTAGTTGTCGCGCGCAAAGTGGTAGCCGGCAAGCGACCGGGCAGCTCGCGACGATGTGTGCTTTGACTCTGCACGATGTGCGGATGCAAAAGACGAGGCAATCAGTGTCATGTCCAAATGGCTGGCACAGAACAGGGGTAACGCACCCTCCCAAGCCTGTTCATACTTAGCCCGCTTGCCGCCCTCGTCGCCAGTGTCTTCGGTCATGTCGCCAAGCATGCAAAGCAAGTTCGCCCTTCGGGCAACACTCATCCGGACCTTAGCCTTCTCGGATCTGGCTGCCTCGCCTTTGCGCATGTTCTCGACCGTTAGCGTCGCTTCAGTGAGCTTGCCGGCAAGTAGCGAAGTGACGATCTCGATCGCGCGGTCCTGCTCCTCAAGGTGCTGATCGGGGCGGATAAAGACTGCATCAGTTTACAGCGCGAGATGACTGATAAGTGATTGGGACGGACCTGGTAGCATCGGACGACCATATCCCACATCTCGAGGCGGCGGTAAATTTCCTCGGCACTGCGGAAGACGCCGAGGCTGACGAGCCGCTCGGCGAGCTCAGCTTCGAGCTCCCATTTGCTCGGCAGATCAATCTGCCAGAGATATCGCAGCCGCTCCTTGACGGGCGCGATGCCGGGTGAGCTGGCCGTGTCATTGAGCGGAATCTGGTCGACAAGGGCCTGGAGCTGCATGACACTGCGCTCGACGGTCCTTGTCCGGCCCGCCTCGGATCGAGACCGGAGAAGGAGGCCGTACGTGTGGATTGACCAGTTCTGGGCGTGCGTGAGAGCAAGAGCGGTGTAGGGCGCGAGCTGCGAGATTGACAGTTCGGACGAGGCGGCCGCGTGGGCCGAGTGGTGAACGAGCGGGAGGGCGAGGATGAGTGCTTGATCAAGTGGGTGAAGGACCGGCGGGTCACGCGGGTCAATTTCATGCAAGAGTGAGTCGCGTGCCGTGTCGGCATGCGGTGGAAGGGCCGTGTAGGCCGTCTGCTCGAGCAGCGTGTCGTCGTTGAGCCGGAGCGTCTCCGGGATGCCGTTCTGGTCGACCGTCGCCTTTGTGCCGTCTTCCTGCAGGGTTCGCTCGGGCGCGTTCGTGATTACGGGCGTCCAGTCGGGCCGAGCGCGCGACTTGGCGAGGACGACGAGTTGCGAGGCCTCCTTCTGCTGCCACTTGGTCCGCTTGCCGAGCGCGCCCGTCAGCTCGTACCGGAGCTCGCTCTCCTCAGTTGCGCGCTCGAAAGCCGCCAGCGCCGGTTTGTCCTCGCCGAGAAGAAGGTGCTTGGCCAGGCCAATCTCAACCGACAGCGCCGCACGGAGGTCCTGCGTCGTCGACCGACTCGCTGGCGACCCAGCTTCGGTTAGGTCGAGGAACGCATGCTCGAGCAGCTGCTCCGCCGCCTCGAGGATGCCCTCGCGAAGTGGAAGGGGCGAGTCGGTCATCAGCAGCCGATGCCAAACGCGCTCGGCCCGGAGTGCCCACCAAGCACCCGACTCGACGGCAGATGTCGACCAGCCCGCGGCGGGCGAAAGGAGCGTGACGGCGAGGTGAAGGAACGACGGCTGGGCGGCGAGGTGGTAAGCCGGCTCGCCGAGGAACGAGAGGCGCTCGATCGACAGCTGGTCGACGTCGGCTGCTGTCACCTCGGACGAGAAGCTGGCTTCCGGGAAGAGGCTAAGTGTCGACAGCGTCGACGGCAGGGCCGGACCGGTGTAGTTGACCTGAACAAATGCTTGAAGGAGCGCAACGGCGACCAGCAGGCGAGCGAATTCTGCCTCGCCTTCGTTGCCTGATGACGGCAGGAGCCGGGTAGCAACGTCGAGCTCGACTGAGACACCCTCGACGTCCGTCTCTCCCTCCTGGGCAGGTGCGAGCTGGAGGACGTCTCGGGCGAGGGGATGACTGAGCGCCTGCTCAAACTCTGCATTGAGGACGAGCCGAGCGAGGTCGGCGTGGGCCGCGGGGACCTCCAACGTCTCGGGGAGCGGCGACGAGAGCAGCAGAGCAGCCTCAAGTGGCCGGAAAGAGGGCGGCATGATCGAACGAAAGTCTTTGTCGAGGGATGGAAGCGGAGAGAAGGAGGTCGTGTGTCTCCCTGGCTGGTCGAGCTTGTCAGCAATCGCCGCGCAGCGACCTCGAGATATTGATTCCGAGTCTCCTCTTCGGAAGCAATGTCTAGCCCCTTCGGAGCTCGAGGCTGCCGACCACCTGCCGTGCTCTCTTCGACACCCCATCGCGCTGCCCGCTATGCCCAACGAGATGGACGACCTCCTCTCCCTCGTACAGCCGACGGCCTCCGCGTCCCTCGCCACCGAGCCGCCCGCAGGCAAGAAGGTCGCCAAGGCCGTCCCGGGGCTCGAGGGCATCGACCTCTCGGTGTTAACCGAATCAGATCTAGCCTTGCTCGGGCCGCTTATGAAGCTGCTTGACCTGTCGCCCGAGGATGCCGCCGCTCTTGCCTCACAAGAGGAAGACGGCGAGACCGTCGGCGACGGCGGCAACTTCTTTGAGGACGTTGTTGAAAAGGATGATTTGGTTGAGGCCGACGCTGCCGTTCTGGCCGAGCTAGCAAAGCTCGAGGAGGCCGAGCTGGCTGCCGGCAGCCTCGAAGGCAACCTCGATCGGCTGCTGGCCCGGATTGAGGGACTCGAAGGCGAGATTGAGCCGTTAAAGGAAACAGGATCTGACCCGGCCGACCAGACGGAGGCCAAGTAAGTCAACGACGACGACGAACACTCATACTGTCCACGGAGCGGCAGTGTGCATCTCTAGCCGTCCGAGCCTCGAGTACTCCACTACACGCATTGCAATTCTGAGGGTTCGTTCAGATCAGCTTCCAGCTTCACAGTACGCGACTTGACCTCAAGATCTCACTCCCTCCTGCAGACAGGATCGTGGAGACAAGGCTTCGTGGTGCATGATGCCTCCTGGTTCCGCTTAGCACGGGGCTTGCTCTGGGGCAGCACGTCACGCCAAGACCGGCCGGCACACCGGGTCTACGGTTCCTCACTCGCAGCGCCTCGCAGACGAGGCACTTCTTCCCCTCATTCTCCTCGACCCGCTTCTTTGGACACTTGATGGCCCGCCAGCCGCCACGCGTCCCTGTTGTCTGTATTACATCCGACGCCTTCGGCGGATTGCGATCAGGATACCTGAAGAGGCATGCAAATAACACAGTTAATTTACAGAGGGTGGGCGAGTCTTCAGGCGAACGCCTTTGGAACATCGATGTCCGATGGTCACTCGCGGTAGAGGCACCCGGCGACCGCTCCGACCGCCATGGCGCAGCTAGAGTAGACAAGCAGCGGTCCGTAGTCCCTGTCATAGGCGCCCTTGGCGCCGTCGAAGCTCGGCGCCGTGAGCAGAGCTGAGGCGATGGGACCGGAGGTGATAGAGCCAACGCCGCGGGCGCCGGTGTAGAGAGCGAACAGGAGCGACGGCAACCGGGGATCGTCCTCTGCAGTCCGAAGAGGAGGGTCAGTGTGAGTCGATTATTTCAAGGCATGTATAGACGTACTCGAGACGACAGTTATAAGCTTGGTCCAGACCGAGGTGAAGCCGAGGGCCGTCCTGTGAGATAAACACCGCGTCAGTGTTGGACGGTCCGCATGAGAGCGACAGTCCCAAGAGGCCTACACACAGGCCGAAGGTAATTGAGAAGGCTACGAGCATCGCGTTTGACTCGGCAAAGCCCCAGAGGAAGGCCGACGAAAGGGCAGCGCCAAGGCACGAGACAAGGACGACTATCCGGAGCGGGATCCGGTCAGTAAGCCAGCCAAGCAGCAGAAGACCGGGAACACTTGAGGCTGGCAAGAGGAGTAGCAAGAGCCCAATGAGGTCAGCTTTCCGCGACTCGAGCAGGCCGAATGGCACGGCGACGTACCATTCATTATGGCAATCAGAGATGTCCCATCCGGCTTTGACCCTATCTCATGCGCGTATTGGGGTAGAAAGACGGATGGAAGGAAGTTGCCGCAGCTCGAAGCGAGAATGCAGGCGCCGAACGCCCAAAAGGAAGACCGCTTGAGGAAAGACCCGTCGAATCGTCGACGCGAGACGGCGACCTTAGCCGAGCTACGCATGATGGGGATCCGGGGTTTGATGAAGCAGAGGGCCATAGCGCCAAGGAGGCCCCAACAGAGGCCGAGAGCGATCATGGAAGTCTTGTACGAGAAGCGCTTGAGGAGGGCCGAAACTATAAAGGCTGCGGATCGGTCAGAGTGTCAGTCAAAGATGCCAGCGAGACGGGAGGATCTGAGGCTCACGGAAGACCGTCCCTCCGGCACCCGTTCCGCCGTACCTAGAACAACGAAGTCGGAGAATATGGAAAGTCAATCAGGTCAAGAACTGAGGTACACCGTGCCGCTCACGAGGGGCTTACATGATACCAGAGGCGATTCCTGAGCGATACACAGTGTAGGAAATCAGCATCGATCGAGACCTTTCCGTCGACGGAGACCAAAACTTACCCCGACGCTCAGCAAACCATTCGAAGATCAACGTTGCGCATGGCAGATAGGTCAAGCAGGAGAAGGGGAACAGGATACCAAGGGTTACGACGAGGTGCATCGGTTTTGTCGCAAAAGCTGAACCGATCAGGCCGGCAACTGCAACGAGAAGTCCGAACGCCTGAAGGTAGACCCGCTGGTGAGGGAATCGCTGAAGCAGAGGTCCGAAGACGAGGGCCGACAAATAGAGGAGTCCTGTAAGGCAGACGAGTAAGCGTCGTCAGCGTCAGTGACGCAGCAGACGCATCTCGGCAGCCGGTGGTGCGTACCAGTCTGCAGTAATCAACGAACAGGTGAAAGTCAGCCTTGATATCACAAATCACCTCACAGTCCTTTTGACGGACCTGCAACGTGGCTGCGAGAGTAAGTGTCGCCTCGGCGCCTTCAACATGCGTGAAGAGGGTCGTCGTCCAGTAGCTGTGGAGGATACCAACAGAAAAGGGCTGCCGGCGATGATCCCCAGCCTGTTAGCTGCTACATCTCAAACCGTAACACTTTGCACTTAGTCACTGACCAGACCCCAGACGAGCATCTCGATGATGGTGGCAGCGGCCAGGAAAGAAAAGGCGGCCCGGCCCCGGTCGACCGGAGCAAGGGAAACGCCTGGGTTGAGCGACAGCCGGCTGTTGGGCGACGACGACCTCGATCGATGCGGCGTATCGGGCTCAGGGACGGAAGCGGTCCGGTCGGTCGTTTGCATTGGGTACGACTCAAGGTGCAGGGACCGGCGCGAGGCTCGGTCGGGCGAGGGCGAGGTCGTGCGCGCCGGAGCCGGCGACGCCGGCTGGATCGTCTGAAGCTCGACGGACATGGCTCGGATTCGCGCAAGGTAGAGCTAGACAGGAGGGGGGGTCGTTGTCGTCGTGAACCGAAAAGAACGTGCCTTTCTCCTCTGCTGAACCCCCCCCCCCCCCCCCCCCCCCCCCCCCCCCCCCCACCCCCCCCCCACCCCCCCCCCCCCCCCCCCCCCCCCAGCCCCCCCGCCCCCCCCCCGCGCGCGC